>LR548995.1:21384-98905 GCA_900536415.3 Caenorhabditis sp. 38 MB-2015 | reverse complement strand
ACCTGCGGTAAGGGGGTACGTACTCACCTGCGGTAAGGGGGTACGTACTCACCTGCGGTAAGGGGGTACGTACTCACCTGCGGTAAGGGGGTACGTACTCACCTGCGGTAAGGGGGTACGTACTCACCTGCGGTAAGGGGGTACGTACTCACCTGCGGTAAGGGGGTACGTACTCACCTGCGGTAAGGGGGTACGTACTCACCTGCGGTAAGGGGGTACGTACTCACCTGGGGGTTACTTGACTCGTAGAATCCAATTTTGATAACATACCCAGGCAGCTACCACTACCAGACTTTCCGGCTCAACTTATCTCCTTCTGAAAAATTATGGTGTGTAAAATATTCAATGCTAGTGATAGTGATAGAACTAAAGATAATAGTTTAACTTTTACTGTTTTCTTAGTTTGATTTTTTTGCCCACGTATCAGGTGACTATGCAAATCTGTTCTACCTCCTGAAGTCGTCTACACCTCACGTTCTCCCTCTCACCTTTTTACCTTTTAACAGGGTGTGTACTAACATCCGCGATTCTTTGGACGCTCTCGATGTGCCAGTAGCTCACTGGGAAACTGAAGACAAAATGCATAACTATCGGTCAATTTTAATATATGTAGATTGTTTTTCGTATTATATTGTTTATTGAATAAATATATTTTTGGTGAACATATCGTTTTTCTTTTTCTTCTAGTTTCACGTCAATGTTTACGAATTTCGTAAACTTTCGTTTATCGGTCAATCTTCTGTTCAATTCTTTTCCTACCTTGGAATATGCAATTCTAGTTTATACAACATTTTGAACATTCGATCAAGTCACTGATGAAGATTACAAACGGATCAGAGAAGGTCTTCATCCTTCTGGCGAAAGGAGTGGTGTTTCTTTAGTTTGGGAGGAAATGTGAGTCTTGGGCACTTTGCCTGAAATGGGAGAATTGAAATAGCCAAAAATTTTTAAGAATTTTGTTTAAAATCAATGAATTTTATTTTCAAAGAGATGTTTAAAAAAATTCGGCTCTCTCTGGCGAGGAGCACAAAAATTCCATTTTTTTCTCAATTAAAATCCTTCTCTTTCCAGAAAGAGCTAAAAATTCTTGATATCTGAGTATTGGATACCACCAATCAAGCTGAATGGTTCTCGATTCGAATGAAAAAGGTAAGGTTTTGTTTTTATCAACTCTTAGTAAATATATTAATTTGACTTTTATTCAGTGAAACCGCCACGTGTTACATGCACAGCGAGCCATTCGGAGCAATTTGTTGTAATGTTTGTCTTCGTTTCGTTAATGATTTGTCTATTTTAACGTTCGTTATAAATTATAACTGCAAAAAAACTGTAATACAACGTTTCAATATGAGATTACAAAAGAAAATTTGAATTTCCGAAAACCTCTTATTTTTATTAGCATGCAACCAAAAACAACAAAATTGTGATAACAACAAGGATAGAGATCTTACTGACTGGAATTGTTACATAACTAACCGGGTAATTATCCAAAGCATAAAAAAAAATAGAGAAAAACAACAGGGAATTAGGAGATTTGAAGTTCTCCTTCGACAACATTCTTCAGACTCAAAATTTCGAGTCGACCATGACCTTTCGATTCATTTCTGACTAGTTCGTCCAAAACTCGGAATGCGCCTGGTTCGATGAGACCGATCTGAAGATGGTAATGGTTTAGTTCGAATTGGTGGGGTTTTTATTCGTTGACCACTATGTGTATTATATAAATTACGATCTTCTTCATGATAGCCACAGTTTTGTTAAAAATTTCATCTTGGTTTTTAAGATTAACGTCAAATTTACCTCTATTATCAGGAGTAGAACAAATTGGTTCAGCATTCGAAGATTATGCTTTAATATTAGAGAAAATACGGTTACAACGAAAATCATGATCAGTTAATGTACTGAACGTTTCAATTTTATTAATATTTGAAACGGTAATTTTATACGAGTAACCACAAAAGTGTGAAAACTTGTTGAAAAGAAGATCGGTGTTTAATTACTAAATTGACGAAGCAATTCCATTATGACCATAAAGCAAGAAAAAATTTCCCCTTTTATGAATTGACATATTTTAAGAATTGTGGTTTCACTGTTTCAAAAATTTGATTAATGTTGAAAACTGTACTATATTTCAATTCGTTTGTGTTTCTATCTTCGGTCCAATATCAAGATTTAAAGTTCGAAGTTTTTGAAAACATGTTTTTACCCTATTCAAAACACCCACCAATTCAAGTCCTCCTTCAGCCCAATCATCAACTTCCACTTCACTAAACGACAACTTCAACTTCGAATGAACTTGTTTGGCCTCCTTTGTTGGCATCGATACACGAATTCTCATTTTCGCGCGCTCAATCTTCAGATTCTCACTGAGTTTCGGAATCGCTTCAAGAGCCTGTTGTTTTGAGCTTCGATTCGGTTTCAATGAAAAATGCATTTCTTGTAAAGCTTTATCGATAACTGACGGCGGAATGGGTCGTTTGGTTTCGGGATTCACCACCATTGATGCGATTAGTTGAGATACTTCTTTCAGCGATTGATCCGATGCCGCTTGTCGTTCTTTGTCTGATACTTGTAAATCTCCTTTGTCTAGAATCTGAAAAATGGCTTTTAAAATAAATTACTGATTTTGCGAAAGCATTTTAATAACTTGAAGATCCACATTCATTGTAGCATTAATATTTCAAAATATTTATAAAATTCTCTCTATGCTTTTTTCAGAAATTTTTGGAACAGGAATAATTTTTAGCTATTTAAAACCGAATTCTCAGACGGAAATATTGTCGGGACGAAAAAATTAGAGCCTTGGAAGAGAACCAATATGGCCTAGAAAATGCCGACAGTACACGTTCCCTCTCAAAAAGATTTTAAAAAAAGTGTTGAGTCTGAAAAAGATATTTTCTTATTATCTCTGAAACTTGTTAAATTTTCACAACAAAAAAAACCATGGGTCTATTTTGTCAGAGTATTTCAACTTTTTTCTTATTTTTTAATACTTGTCAAATTCCAAACTTCTACTGAAACTTAAAATTTAGCTTTATTATCAGACTCGAAAACTTTTTTGATCTATCATCAAGTGTACTGTAGGCATTTTCTAGGCCATATTGGTTCTCTCAAGGCTCTAATTTTTTGTCCCGACAATAAGAACTGAACAAACTACAAGTCAGTTAAATCGGAAGTCGTTTAATTGAAACAGGAAATATTTAGAAAATAGCTTCTGATAATTTTCGCTATAAATCTTGCAAAAAAAATTGAAACCTATAGGAACTTTCATATAATAGCATATAATAGCAAGTATTTTTCATATAATAGCAAGTATAAAAAAAATGGTTTTTATTTCTGGGATTATTGAAACAGTAACATTTTCGAAAATTTTTCAAACCCGGTCGGTTTTCTTTGTTTTTTTTTGCGGTGTTTGTTCAAAACTCTGGAAAATGATTTTTAAGAAAAAATCACTTTCAAACCCTGGAAAATGGGGTTTTTATGAATTCCTCTTTCTACTAGAACACTAGAAAAATATTTACGATCAACATTTATTGTAGTTTTAATATTTCAAATATAATCGATAGAACCTATATTTTCAGTAGAGGATTTGTCTAATGCTTGTTAAACATCGAATATTTATGAAATTTTATTTTTTGCAGGAATTTTTGAAACAGAAATATGTTCAGTATTCGGAACTTTTGGTTTAAACTCGAGATTCACTATATGTACCAAGAAAACCACGACAAGCAGTTAAATCTAACAGTTAGATCGGAAGAGGCATAATTTAAACAGGAAATATTTTAGAAGATAGGGACTGATATTTTTCACCATAAATCTTGCAAATAAAAATTCAACCTCTAGAAATCGATTTAGAAAAAAACATATGAAAAGAAAATCCCACGTTTATGAAATTGAACACAGAAATTGGTTTTTACCAGGAAATTTTGAAACAGAAATATTTTCAAAGCTTTCTTAAGAGCGACTATGGTCTGGAAACAAATTTCGCTATTTCTTTTTTTGTTGTTTCACTTATTATCAGAGAATAGATGAGAAAATTCGCTCCACTGCTTCAATGAAAATTCGCAAATAGTTCATAAACACCAAAATTTAGCACACTGAATTTAAGGGTCACACCATAGTTAAAAATAAAATTAGATAAATAAAAACTGAACAAAAACTTTTAAATAGCGTTTAGAACTTCTCACTAACATATTATGTTCGGCTCTTATGAAAATGTGGGAACCTTTTTTTGAATTCATTGAAAACTGAAACACTCACAATTTTACAAATATCCAATTGATCATCAGTTCCAAAAGCCGCTATCAATTCCTCTTTTTTCGACAACTGTCCCTTTGAGACATTCGAAAATACGTTATGCGTCTGTAGCACTTCATCGATATCTTTTTCACTGGAAAATCTTTTTTTTTTCTAGTTGAAGAAAAGTATAAAAAATAATCTCACGTTTTATTTCTCCAATTGACAACTTTATTTTTATAGCAAGCAATTTCGAATCGTTTACCAGTCTTTTTCATTCTCACAACGGCTACATTTGTTAGAACTTTCTGATTTGTTGGGGTTTTGATGTTCTTCGACATCTGTAATTTTTTTCCCAAGATTACTGTATGTTCCTTCGAACTCATTAGGTATAATGAACAGATTCTATTTACTGATCGGATAAGAAAATACTCAATGACGAAAAAATATTATGACTATATTGCAAAATATCCAAATTACAAAATAAGAAATGTGAACCAGTTTCAGAATTGAGAAAACGTTAAAGCGGAAAATACTAAAACTCAACTAAGTTTTTCAGGAAAGAAAATAAAGAAAAAAATAAATACAGATGAGATGGATAAAAAATCATTGAAAAATACATTTTGCGTGAATTGGTATAACCCGGGAATTGTCGATTTGTAATATAAATGATGATGATGAAGATAGACATATGGATTGGTTTCTGAAATTTGATAGTTTTTGCAAATATTTGGGAAGTTTCGATTTTTGTACTTTTCAATGTTGTTTGAAATGAAAAAAAAAATTGTATGTACT
Organism: Caenorhabditis sp. 38 MB-2015; assembly: GCA_900536415.3. Classification (NCBI taxonomy): domain Eukaryota; kingdom Metazoa; phylum Nematoda; class Chromadorea; order Rhabditida; family Rhabditidae; genus Caenorhabditis; species Caenorhabditis quiockensis. The sequence goes on along the minus strand of LR548995.1, from coordinate 93,874 downwards.
TTGTTACGAGTTTTTGCCTCACATTTGGTTTGCCAAGCTCACGAAAATCATAATTATAAGTGCAAAACATCCAAAATCAAGTTGAACTTGTTGTTTTCGAAAAAGTTGAAAACCAATATAAAACTTTATTACTCAGTTTTTACATAAATATTTGAAACCGGATTTGAATTAAAATTAAACTTTTTAAATGCAACTGTTTACAATTTTGTATCTATAAGTCAGGAAATATCCATACCTAATGGGTTAGAATCTACAAAAAACTAGCTAGAAATTTCTGAATTTGAAAATGTATGAGAGAAATTAGTAAAACTTGGGTCGAAAATAATTAGGAGGTTTTTACTGTCAAACTATGCGAATATTTACTATCTATTATAGTGAAAAAAATGAAAATCACTCGAAACAGTGAAAACACTGGAGCTGTTAAAGCACCTAAAACTAGAGTGGAATTTTTTGGTAGGGCTGGAATTTTGGATTTGAGAAGGTTCGGGAAGTTTTTATTTTTTCAATTGCTCTTGAAATGAAATATCATGCCGAAACTAAAAAAAATTCATTAAATTGAAAATTTTGAAATTAAATAGAAACAGTAAAAAATTCACAGAATATCATTTCGGTAAAACACATAAAAACTTTTCTGGAACTTTGAATAGTTAAATTTTACTGTTGTTTTAAGAAGTGCTCTTTAGTTTTTTTGTTTTGAAATTCTCTATTCAACCCATTTTTGTAGTTTTTCGAAAGCATGTTTTTTTGGTCATTTTAAAGCTACAAATTCGGGCTCAAAGCTTGTCAGGTTATAGTTTTTATACTTTTACAATAAAAAAAATTAAAATTCACTCACATTTGTTTCCCAGAAATTCTTAATCTGGCAAATCAATAGTCGCTTTCGGCAAAATCTTCAATTCCAAACAATATTCTGTCAATCGATCAGTCGGCTCAGTGGCTCTTCTAGCCAAACTCCAATGCAACCCCAATTTATGATACAATGATACATTTTCATGCTCCAAAGTCTTCTCAATCGCCAAAACTGTGCGTCGATTAAGGCACAAAACGGGCCACATTGAGCAACCAAGTGAGCAGCAGCAAAATGCCAATCCACATAACAACCAGCGAGAGGAAGTTTGTACGTGTCTTTTGAGCACAGAGTTGACACGAGCTAGAGTTGCGGATAGCTCTTCGGGCGCGATGTATCCAGTTAATTCTGGTGGATAGTCTGTGCTGAAGCGCGAATTCAATCCGAATCTGAAAATCGGTATATGGTTGAAAGGGTTGATAATTAAGTTTGGTTGATACAGAGACACTTTCGAACGATATTTTATGTTTCACAATGCCTTGTTACAAATTGCGGTGAAACTAGAATAGAACACTTTGAAATGTATTTGAAACAGCAACATTTGACATTTTTTTCAAATTTTGCAAGATTGCGAAATTGAAGCATCAAGGAGCATTATTGTAAAAGTTTTTGTTCAAAAATGACTTTTTTTTCAATTATTTAGAAACCAAACTCACACAGTGATATTGCCAACACCTCGAATCACAACCGGATCTTTTTCACGTGGCATATAGATGGGCTCCGATTCGTCGCTGCTCGAAATAACATCAATCTCATTATCGTCACTATTATTGTTGTTGGCGGTTGAGGAGGGAGTGACGATGACTGGAAGTGGTGGTGGTGGTGATGGCGAAGTACTTCGGTCGATGATCATGTCGTTTTGAGTGGAGGAGGATTCCATGGCGGCGGCGGAGAATGTTACATCGCCAGGAGATGATGAGCGAGACATGACGTCTGGAAAGAAAACAAAGAGTTTTGGGGATTAGAAAGATTTTCAAAACACGAGATCATATATTCAGTATAAAGTGCTCCAGATGTCTGCAAGAAGTGCGATCCAGACTCCTGAAGGTGCAGCAGAAATAAAACAGAAATACAATATATGTTAATAGGTTTTAGTAGTTATTTGAAAACTAAACAAAATTATTATTATTATTATAGAAGTCTCCTATACTTTTAGGTAGCTTGCAAAGTTGTTCACTGAGGTTTTCTCCAGACAAACGAACCTAATTAGAAGTATCGTAGAACAATTTCAGCAGAATTAGTGTGGCTTTTATATCTCAAATGTCTAAGACTTATAAATCATGCGCTGAGATTCAAAAAAAAAAGTAAAATGTTGCCCAAAATTAAAAAATCACGAGTTTTCGAGAAAATTTTGAAATCCCGATAAGCTACGTGATTATCAAATGCGCCTATTTTTCTCAAAAATGTTATAATCTTCTCAATTGCCTTGAAAACTTCGAAAAAACCTTGAAAAACACAGGAAATGAGGGAAAAATGTGAGCGTTTAGAAAATCGATAGGAGCTAGAAACAGCAAACGTGCTCCAATGCGAATGCATTTTTTCTTTTTATTTTTTTCGCAGTTTTTAGGAAAATCCGAAAATTTTTAATTTTTCAGGGGTTTTAGCAGAAATTATGAATAAAAGAAGGAGAGAGGACGAAGAGGTAAGATTAGCGCACTTGAAAATGGTAATAAAAACTTTTATTTCAGGAAAAACCGTTTGCAAATGGGTTAGACAAAACGCTCAATGAAAGTGATTCGAGATATCGTGTATATCTGATAAAGAAGCCGGTAGATATTAGTTTGGATGAATTGCACGCATTGAAGTGGTCGGGAGATGGAGAAGTTCTAGCCAAACCGAAATTGAAAACAGATTCGGGGACTTATCGTACAGTTGTATCGTCGAAGATTAAAAAACGGAAGATGGTTCACGTTCCAGCGATTAGGGAGATTACTAAAGAAGATGCTAAAAATATTAGAGCATGTAAGTTTTGCCTATAACTCTTTGTGATAGAAAATAAGTTGTTTTAGCTTCCGCTGTCGATGGAATGGTTCAAATTTTGCCGAAAGAAATAAAGACGAAATATCTGGGAGGTTCGATTTATGAGGAAAACGAAGAGCCGGCAGACAATGCGATTATTCATCCACTTTTGAAGAAAATCAAGAAAACTGCTGAATTGGATCTCAGCACACGAACAGAACGAAACAAATCATACGGGGTCAAAAAGTAGGATTCGAAATTTAAACTGTTTTTTTTTCTCTTTCTTGTTATTGTTCTGTTGGAAATGAATTTTATTTTTAAACGTTTAGATAGATTATTTTTTAAATGTTAACCTACATTTTTAATATTTTTATTCTTCGAAGATTGAGGAAAAACAAATGTTTCAGGAATTTCACGGGTCTTTTTGTCGAAAATGGAAGTCGATTCAGATGAGGAGATTCGAAAAACAACGAGAAAGCAGAAAAAAGATGAATTTGATGAGTATGATCTCGAAGAGGATTGCGTGGTCTGGGAGGTATGTATTTTCGGCAAATTTCATAAATTTTGGTCCCAAAAATGAAAAAAAAAAAACTAAAATTGCTTCTAAAAACACGAAATCTATGAACAGAGTTATTACTTAATCGAAATCACATTTCGTAAATAAATCTGCAAAAATTACACTTTTTGAGTTCCTAATTTTGAGAATAAAAATCGAACGTTGACATAATTTAAAATTTGATAATTGATTTTCCAGTTGCTTTCATGAACATTTTTACCTAATACAAATAATATTTTCAGAAAAACGTAGTCGTCTGCAATTCCTCGTCCAACACCGAAATGTACTGCATCTCATATCCGGCTAGTAAACGAGACGCATGGGATCCTACCAAATTTCCAATGGCCAGATTCAAGAAAAATGTTCGACTGGTGAGCTCGATTTCTCCTCTAATTTCAAATGAAAATTCTCCAAAATTTTCCAGCTTGAAATGCGTTTCATTCCTGACACAAAAGCGGGTTCCTACAATCGCAAAAAAGCGGAAAGCCTGTTCGGTGAAAGTAGCAGTTCTCCACAAAAAAATCGGCCTCAAGCGAATGATATTAGTTCGATCCGAAAGAATGACGAGATTTATGAAGGACGCGCTTTCATTAACGATCATCCGATTATCAACACTATTGGATTCATGAAAAATGATCAATTCTATATTCATCCGATTATTGGTAATTTCGGAATGCATCGGTCGATTTCGATTCTAAATAATCAGAAGAAAAAGGGAGGTGGCGGTGGTGATAATGAGGATGATGGAATGTCGACGGAGAATGAGGAGGAAGAGGAGAAGGCGAACACGTCAACTGGTAATGTTAGGGTAAAATTCAGTCGGCCGGAGACGGAAAGACAGAAAAAACGAAGAGAAGCATCGGCGCTTTATCGAGAAAAGGTTATTGCGAGCGATGTTTGGATTCCGATGAAAGTTCATTTGAAAGAGGTGAGCATTTTCATGCTTAAATGACAGGCTGTGAGAGTTTTTATGTATGAATAGCAGAAACGGAAATTGAAAATAATGAACAACTTTATTCGTCAGATTTTCTAGTATTGAAAGATTTGTAATTGCGCGCAGCTTCCAATTTTTATTTTTTCAAGAACAGATATTATACTACTGAATATTTTTCTAACATGAATTATGTTTAGAAGGACTCTAGAAACTGTAAAAAATTTTGTAAATCACGTGTTGTTATTTATCAATTCAAGATCCGAGAAATGAGATAGAATCCATTTTGTTAAGAGTAAACTGTTCACATTTTCACATTTTTGAACTTTCTGAATAAAAATCTGCAAATGCCAAAATGAAGTCAAATTTCAACTGACACAAGTGAATAATTATAAAAACGTTAAACAATGTCAAAAACTTGTAAAACGATAAAAACTTTCTTTTTTGCTTCACTCTTTAATCCAAATTGTTTAAATTAAAAAGTCGAAAATTGTTCAAGAAAATTTTGTTAGCAAGTTTTTCATTGGGAGTATTTGGAGTCGTTTGGAATTGTTTAGAGAAATTTTTGAAACAGTGAAATTATATATGTTCTGAGTTCAAGGCTTGACTTGTCAAACTTTCATCAATTTTTAAATCATTAGGAGTGTTTTTTTCACAATCAGAAGTTTAGTTTCCCAAAAAAAAAATTAGCTCAAGCCATGCAATTTTTCAGGACCAAGAAGCAATCAACAAAGTCCAACAAATTAGTCGAACTGGTGTGAAACGAGAAGAAGAAAACGGCAAGAAACTTGAGGACTCGAAAAAATGTCTAGAAATTCGAGACCTTGTTAATCGAGCCATCATTTGTAGTATCAAAGAGGAATTGTGAGTTTTTTTTTGACATTCGAATTAAGAGGGAATTATTCTGCTGAAACTAAAGTCTAGTTACTAGACAAGAAAAGAACTATCTTATTTTCAGAGTAATCGAATCTGGAAAAGAGCACATGCTGTCAAAACAACGAATCGATGAGCTTGGCGTGGATATGCAAATCAAAGCACATATGGTTAAATGTAAGAAAACTATCTCCCATTTGTTTACGGTAATTATGATTTTTCAGCCCATGTTATTCGAACCAGCGAGATGATTGAGTTGATAGGCGAAGGAAAATTGAGCAGAGATGCTGTTATTCATCATTTACAACATTGTGCGCGACTTGTTAATGGTACAGTAACCGGAACGTTTTTTTAAACGATAATCTTTGTTTTTTCTAGGTGTATGGGTTCTTCAGTCCGATTTGCTGTTCAATAATTTACCACCGGCGCATTCTAATGTAGCGGGAAGGGTGAGTTTTTGAAAATTATTTTCAAGTTTTCATAATGCCGAAAATTTCAGACTGATGTGTATCGAAGTGAACTTTGGCGAAATGCCAGAGATTTGGCGCTTTGTTTGATTGACGCTGGACATCGGGTGACTAGATTGACATTGATCACGTAAGTTTTTGTAAAATGAAAACTGATTCAAAAAATGTATTTGTTCAGATGCTTTAAATTGTCGGAGAAAGACGCGGAAGAAGTATTGAGCACATTTGGAGTGAAAGATGAGAAGGAGCGAAGATGGAAATTGAGGATTGAGAAGGATGAGATGTTTTTGGACGAGTGAGTGGTTTTTAAAAATTTTGTGCAAAAAATTGATGGGGTCTCTGGATATGGAACATTTGAGTTATCAGCAGAAACACTGAAAAGCGTATTGAACTGTCGGACTCTCAGAGATTCTTTAAAAATTTTTGAAAGAGTAAAGTTTTGATGAATTTTAAAACATTTTTAAACAAATTCAAAAATGTGAAGTGAAAAATTCGAGTTTTCTTTGTTAACATTAAATAGTATTAAATGACTATGTAGTATAATGGACAATAGAAGAACTTTGATGTTTTATAACTTTTTCACAAAAATTCCCTGCGGATAAAAAATATACCACGATGATGAGAAGGTCAAACTCTATAAGTGTACAAATTTTGAAAAAAAGTTGAAAGTAACAGCTCGCGAACCTTCATTGTAAGTAGAAAAATTCTATCAATTCAAACTATTTCGAATCAAATCAAACCAATAAAAACTCGAAATTTTTCAAATGCCTTTTGAAAAAGTAAATTTTTTAACAGTTTGAAATTTATTTTTAAATTAAATAAAACATTCCTATCAAAATACAACTTCAATTTTCAGCCCATCTGTCCAATCAGTCATCATCAGCGAGAAACAAAAATGGGTGGAACGATTCGACGAACTTCAAAAACTCCTTTCCGCCCCGAAATCCAAAAAGTAACCTTCTTGTTGTTTTTCTCATTCTCCCACCATCATTGTCATCAGGTTTGTTTGAAAATGGTATTTCTACACTTTAAGGTTTCTAGTTTCAAACAAGCTTGATTGCTATAACCATTTTTTATCACATTTGTTTGTTTTTGTTCTTGTTGTTGTTAAATAGTTTAATATTTTAGAGGATTTGGTATGAAACGTCATAAATTATTACTTTGCAAAAAAGTGAACTACTTTACTTAAGCATTTTTATATAAACAAACAAAAACTATAATCATATAAAATAATCACCTGTTTCAGCTGCATGCAAGTTTCATTTTTAACTTCAAAATCAGAATATGTCAAACTCGACAGATATAATTTCTATGGAATGTCCTACAACCTACAGTACTCCTATTGAAATATTGAAATTCATGGTGCAAGTTTCATATATTATTCCGGGGATTGATTTTGCATTCGTTGATTTTACGAACACTTTTGTGGAAAATGAAAATTGTCTCTTTTTTTTCACGGACTAATGAAAATTTTTATCATTATCATGTTTTTTTTCAAAGTTTCATGAAAAGTACATATATAGTTTGAAAGAAAAAGAAGTAGATCGATAATCAAAGTTCTCCAAGTCTTATTCACCAAACATATTTTTGTCAATTTCTTTTTTTCAAACTATAATCATTTATTTAATCATAACCCACATTTGAGTTTCCTTCAAGTTCTAATTTTTTCTCACGTTTTGAAATATGTCTAACTATACTGATCTTGATGTTATACCTATTCCTATGAATTGTAATTTAACCTATAGTACACCCCTGGAAATATCGAAATATATAGTGCAATTTTGCTATATTATTCCGGGGTTGTTGTTGCATTTTTCGATTTTGAGAACGATTTTTTTGAAGTTGAAAATGGTGTCGGCGAATAATTCGTTTTATGTGATTTATACTATTGATTCGATTGCGGTGGGTTTTTTTTTTTGAAAATATAGAAAACATTTAGAAAAAAACATTATCAAAGTCAAAATTTTTTCTGAGAACGTGTCGCTATTTAAAACAGAGAGAGACAAGTGCGCTCTACTGAGAAGGGAACAAAAAAGTGTGTTTTCCTTACCGAGAACCAGAAAATACATGTTCAAAAAAAAATAGGACATAATTTGTTTTGAAAATACGTATTAAAAATGCTTGTATTGTTCTCCATCTAGCTATTACCGTGGATTTTGTTGCACAAATCGAATAATTAACTTTTTGAAACAGGGAGTTTTGGAGATTCATGTAGTTTGGAAAAAAATTTCGAAACGTTCTCTCTTTGATTATTCATGGTAGCTCACCTGGCCGGCCAACATTTTCTCACCTGAGACCGGCTCAAAAGCCAAGCTGAGCTGTAAAAAAACCTGAGAGCCAGGGTGAGGCCAGGTAAGGTTGCCCACTCCCTGATTTTTCTTATAGGTCTGTACAAGGAAGAATGAAATAAAAAAAAAAACAATCAAAAAACAATAATTTATTTTCATGCTGAAATATGAAAATATTCTGATCGTTCGATAAAGGCAAGAAAAGCCAAAACTATTAGAAAAAAGACTTGAAAATCACTTTCTGTAAATTTTGATATTTCTGCATAGAAAATTATTTGTTTATTTGGGAAATTTTATGCATTGGCATAGACCCATTAATTTTTTTTTGATTGCAAGAAAAATATAACTAAGGAAATGTTTTTCATGATGTCACCACAGGCAAAAAAAAGTATATTTTTTTACCGCGGTTTTTTAAGGCGGTGTTTGCACACAATTGCGCGAAATTCAAAATTAACTTTTTTTTTGTTTTCTTGTTCCAGTTGAGTGTAAATAAGACTAACAGGCAAAAAGAAGTCATTGTGGGAAGTGGGAGAGACTGGCATAACATAAACTGGCACATTTTACGACCTCACAGAAAGAATATTCCATGTTGCACAAAATTTGGCAAAAAAAATGGAAAAATAACGTTTTATGTGTAATCTGAACAGTTTCAGAGAAAGATTTTAGTGTATTGGTTATAAATCGGAATATATTCTTCATTTTCCACACCAAATCAACGAGTTTGCGGATATTTAGCCAATAATATCACGAAATATTTTTAAAATTGTGAAAATATTCTCCCGAAAACTGTGCGGCAAGAGCGCATATTTAGTGTGCGGACCATTGCCATTTTCAGACAAGACAAACTCCTCCCATTTTTGCAGAAACATGTTTTTTATTTTGGGAAAGTCCGTAACTAATTTTTTCTGAAGAAAAAATACTTTTTTTTTCACTGTGGTCACGCCAACAGAATTAGATTGTCAATAAGTTCTCTATAATAAAGTCTATTTGAAACAGCAAAAAAATTTAACATTTCCAGAGCATCATAATTCTCCTCTGCGACATCTCATTCACCCGCCTCTTCATCTTCATCACCCCACTATGCCCGATAGTCTCACCATATTTCTACACCCCTTCGATTATCCTAAAAATTCTCTATTTTCTACCAAACCATATGAAAGCAATGAAATCTGTCACTCAAATATTCATGGTGATAAATCGAATGAGTTGTGTACTATTCCCATTTGGCTACACCAAAAAATGGAAAGATTACCTTCCTGTTATCATCGCGTTCATTTTCATCAGTCCCAATCTTGTCACCTGGAACTTGTTGATTTCCAGACAATATGTACAAAACTACTATGGTGGTTTCATAATTGTCTATATCAGAAAAGTAATCTGGGCTCAGTTGAGCTTATTCCACCTGATATTTTTGATTATTTCAATGGCTATAACTATAATTTGCACCTCGGTGACACTTTATAACCTAATAATGTTACCTAAAAGAATAAAATACTCAGAAAAAACTCTATGTCTAGCGACTATAGTTATATCCACTGGTTTCATAGCTGTTGCAGTTTGTCAGGTAATACACAAAATACCTTAGATGCTGACAATTAACACATTTTCCAGTCGTTCTTCGCTTTCTGCTCACAGTGTCATCCATACTACCTTTTGATTATTCAAAATCTTTGCTATGACTTTCTGAACATTGGATCTCCACTGGTTTTCATTATCATGAGTACAGATTTACGGAAAAGTATAATGAGCAATCAGAAAACGTCAATGGCCATTCCCGCAATTACATCATTATGAACTATGGTATTGCTTGCCATGATTAAAAAAAGGGCAGATTTTTCTCTGACCACTGCCTGCCAATAACATATTTAATAATTACCCACGTTTCTCCAAATTTGTGCATTTTTTACACCAGTTTCATTGGACTATGTCCAGTTTTACTGATGATGATGATGTGATTTCGATGACATGTAATACAACATTCGATGCTTCGATAGAAATATCAAAATACATTGTGCAAATATCCTACCTTATTCCTGGATTGGTTTTGCATTTGTCGATTTTGCGAACTCTTCTATGGAAAATGAAAATTGTCTCGACGAATAATTCGTTTTATGTGATTTATACTATTGATTCGATGGTTGTGAGTTTTTTATAGTTTTGGTTTTTTTTTCTGTTTCAAATTAGATGTATTATTAGGGAACTCCTAATGAAGATAGTTTCAATTGAGCAATTTCAACAAAAAATGAAATTTTGAATAGAAGTCTGGTTGAAAAGATTTTATTATTGCTATGAATGAGTCGGCAACGTAGTCATTTTTTCGCTCAAATGAAAAAAAATTAGTATGGATACGGATCGCGTGTATTTTTTGAGTTCATGACTTTTTGAACGTGAACTACCACCGTTCTCTGTATTTGAAGTCAAAATGCTCACCCTGTAAACACTCCCTCAGAAACAGTACCGTACTTCAGAAAAACCTCGTTGAAACTACTCTGAAGTGATGTCCACAAAGCATCTTCCAACCAACCTCTCCTAAAAATATACATTGATATTTTCAGAGTGTTATAATTCTGCTCATGGACATTTTATTCATCCGTCTATTTGTCTTTGTCCCACCACTATGCCCATTAGTTTCACCATTCTTCTTCTCCCCTTCAATACTCTTGAAAATCTTATATGTCATATCACATAACATGAGAGCTATGAAACCGGTAACTCAAATCTTCATGGTGGTAAATCGAATGAGTTGTGTACTATTTCCATTTGGCTATACTCAAAAATGGAAAACTTGTCTTCCGTTTATCATTGGCTTCATTCTTCTAAGTCCAAATCTTGTTACTTGGAACCTCGTGATATCGAGAGAATATGTGTTCTCTTACTATGGCGGATTTACATTTAACTATATCAGAAAAATAACCTGGGCAAAGTTGAGCGAGTTTCACCTGATATTTCTGACTATTTCAATGGTTATCACTATCATCTGCACTTCTGTGACACTCTATAATTTGATATTGTTATCAAATCGTATTAAAACTTCCGAAAAAACTCTTTGTCTTGCCACTATAATTATATCAATCGGTTTTATAGCTCTCACAATAACCCAGGTTTGAAAATTCAAAATTTTCTATATTTTGTTCATACACAATTTTTAGTCCTCTTTTGCATTCTGCACAACATGCGATTTTGATCTCATTCTAATACTTCAATATCTGGTCTATGACTTTTGGAACATTGGATCTCCTCTAGTTCTCCTTATCACAAATTCAGAATTGCGAAAGAATGTGTTCAACAAGAAGAAGATATCGTCGATAGTAGTTCTACACGCTAATTCTTCATTTAAATAACAATTTTGTCCTATTGTATTAATGAACTAGTCTTATGAGAGAGGAGAAGGGAATTTCAGTAGCACAAAAACTACAAATTGTTGGAATGAAATTACAAAACTTATATGTGACTATCCAAATCATAATAATATTTGATTATAATGTACTTCTCATGCACGTTCCCAAATTTAATAGTATGTCTAACTGTGATCTCCATGAAACTTAGAATCAGAGCTGTGTCGTTCCCTTTCTGGAGAAAATTTTAAATTTCTACTTTTCGGAAAATTAGAACCTAAGTCTCGTGGAAGCTGTCTAGTTTTGAAAATATAAAACAACAAAACTTGCAAACCGTGGAGTTTTTTTACAGTATGATCACACAGAGAGGCTAAATTTATTTTAAATGTTTGTTAGAAAAAGTCGTAGCTCAAAAGAGCAGTAATAAAGTTGTTCACTATCTAGTTTTGTGGTAAAAGGTATATTCAGAACAGCTAAATGCAGGTTTTTTTCATTATTTGAAACCAGTTAAATTTCGAGCACAAATACTACACATGACCAGAATTAAAGCACAAAACGATTAAATGACTCGTCAAACTATCATTACTTTTAATTATAATGTACTTTCCAGCCATATGCACGTTTCAAATTCACCACAAAGAAAGTGTACAAATTGTCGTGAAGTGTATGCACAATTTTTTTCAAAATAAACAAAAAAAATACCCCGCGTGTTCGCAATAGAGCACACTTTCTCGCTCAACGAACAAACGTGTTTGTTGTTTTTTGTTATTTTTGAACCTGCGTTCTGCTCGCGAAAATGAGAATATTTCAAATGGGTCCACGGCATTTGGCCACTAATTCTACACGTTTTCATTTTTGAATGAAAACACTGGTGGCAAAACGGACCCCTTGACGTCAAACACTTTTGAATATTACTGCTTCAAAATTTTAATAAAATAATATTAATCGACTATTTTTTCAATGGTCTTGGTTCTTTTTCTCCTCTCTTTCAAACAACATCTAGAGTGTCTCGGGATCTGATTAGATAATATTGTAGAAAAAAAATTACTGTTTCGAAAATTCCATGAAAGAAATTATCATTATCCCAATTTCACTACCCATCCGAACAGCAAAAAATGCGCCCCAATGCACTCTAATGTTTGTTTTTTTCTCGAAATTCAAATAATTTCTTGAACATGGAATCAAGTCAGTTGTCACACTGCCACCGCTGCCGAAAAAATCAAATTTTTGTTCAACCTTCTTCAAACTATAATCATATTTAATAATTGCCTACGTTCCAGTTTTGTACTATTCCTATTTTCGCTCATTTACATTTACATTATGTTCAATTCTACCGAGGATATTATCTCTATGGAATGTGATACATCCTTCGATGCTTCGATAGAAATATCAAAATACATTGTGCAAATATCCTACCTTATTCCTGGATTATTTTTGCATTTATCGATTTTACGAACTCTTCTATGGAAAATGAAAATGATTTCGACGAATAATTCATTCTTCCTGATTTATGCTATCGACTCCATGGTGGTGAGTTTTCTTGAACTATGATGTCATGTCCTTTTGAGAAAAGCCGACATCATCTTTTGATTGTTCTAATGAAAAGTAGTTCAAATTTTTAGAAATTTCAAACCCTCTCATTTTGACCTACTATTTCGTCAGTCTAAACTAAATCTAGTTGTCTTATGGCATGCTTGAATAACTAATATCTGTCTCAAAACCTAATGAAGTAGAATTTTGATGTCAATGGATGTTCTTTAATCAAGCCTATCTGAAACAGTAAAACTATCGTGTCATTGACAAAAAATGACCGGATACATTTTTGAAAACCAGCATTTTGTTCATGCCATGAAAAAAATTCCGAAGCTAATCTAGTAAATAACAAGAAAAACGCCAAAATTTTCTTTAATCAAGCCTATTTGAAACAGTAAAACTATTTGGGTGTATATTCACAAGGGAGATGATATTTGGTATAAACAGCTTTTGAAACACGAGAAAAATTTCCCTTATAGCTTGCTAGTTTTAGGTCCACCAGGAAATTAAAAAATTCAGACATCCAAAGAACTCTGATTTTCCAGAGTGTCATAATTCTCGTGATGGACATTTTATTCATCCGCCTCTTCATCTTCGTCACCCCACTCTGCCCCATAGTTTCACCATCCTTCTTCTCCCCTTCAATTATCCTGAAAATTCTATATGTCATCTCACATAATATGAGAGCAATGAAACCGGTCACTCAAATATTCATGGTAGTAAATCGAATGAGTTGTGTACTATTCCCATTTGGCTATACTAAAAAATGGAAAGATTATCTACATTTTATTGTCCCATTCATCATTCTAAGCCCTCATCTTGTCACGTGGAATCTGGTGATTTCAAGAGAATATGTGTTTTCGTATTATGGCGGATTCACATTTAACTACTACAAAAATGTAATTTGGGCAAAGTTGAGTGAATTCCACTTAATATTTCTCATTATTTCAATGGCAATCACAATAATTTGCACCTCCGTAACACTTCATAGTCTAATAATGTTACCAAATCGTATAAAAACCTCCGAAAAAACTCTTTGCCTTGCCACTATAATTATATCAGCTGGTTTTATAGCACTAACAATAACCCAGGTAATGATAACATCAAGAATCTGCTCATTTTTACATGATTTTCAGTCCTTGTTCGCGTTCTGTACAAAATGCAATGAGCTAGATTCTTTACTAATGATTCAATACCTTATCTATGACTTCTGGAATATTGGATCTCCACTAGTTATCATTATCACAAATTCAGAATTGCGAAGGAATGTGTTCAACAGGCGGATATCATCAGTTACAACTCTTCCCACTAATCTATCATTATAATGACAAATACGCCCTATTGATAAAATATTTCGATGTTCTGCGCTGAAAATGTAACTAGTGAAATCGAGGACATTCTCAGCGAGAACTACTTGCCTACATACTGTATGATATTATCAAAAAAAAAAAACCAGAGAAGGAAAAAAAAAAGCACCTATACTTTTGCCGCACCCTGTTCGTCACTAAGCAATGTACCTAAATATAAAAATATGTACACGTGAGTATAATTTTGTGTCTTGCACTTCTTCATTTTTAACATAATTTTTCCTTTTTTCGAGTTAGCAGGGCGCCTTTTTATTAGGTGCATTTTCAGAAAATCTTAACTCAGCTCAAACTGAGCGAAAAAGGTTGGTTAAAAAAGCATTTTGAAGCTAAAGTATTGGTTTTTGTCATGAAAAAAGACAAGACGAGAATTATGAGACTCTGGAAAATCAGAGTTCTTTGGATGTCTGAATTTTTTAATTTCCTGGTGCTCAACCTGGACCTAAAACTAGCAAACTATAAGGGAAAATATCTCGTTTTTCAAAAGCTGACCAAATATCATCTCCCTTCTGAATATACGCCCAAATAGTTTTACTGTTTCAAATAGGCTTGATTAAACTACTAGATTAGCTTCGGAATTTTTTTCATGACATGAACAAAATGCTGGTTTTCAAAAATGTATCCGGTCATTTTTTGTCAATGATGACATCAATTTTCGGATATGACACGATAGTTTTACTGTTTCAGATAGGCTTGATTAAAGAACATCCATTGACATCAAAATTCTACTTCATTAGGTTTTGAGACAGATATTAGTTATTCAAGCATGCCATAAGACAACTAGATTTAGTTTAGACTGACGAAATAGTAGGTCAAAATGAGAGGGTTTGAAATTTCTAAAAATTTGAACTACTTTTCATTAGAACAATCAAAAGATGATGTCGGCTTTTCTCAAAAGGACATGACATCATAGTTCAAGAAAACTCACCACCATGGAGTCGATAGCATAAATCAGGAAGAATGAATTATTCGTCGAAATCATTTTCATTTTCCATAGAAGAGTTCGTAAAATCGATAAATGCAAAAATAATCCAGGAATAAGGTAGGATAATTGCGCGCGCTTTCACATATGTTTGTTTTCTAATTTTTTATCATAATCGATTAATTTCAGAAAATTATTACAGATTGAGCTGAAATTCAAGAAAAAAAAACAACAAAAAACTGCAGCCATGTGAAGACTACAAATTTCGAACTCAAAAATTTACCAAAATTGTTTTTGTGTAATTCAAAGAAGTTGTAAACTTGGTAACAAAAACAATAAACTCAGAAAAATTCGACCTAAAAGTGCACACTTTTCAAGCCACTAACACTAGTACTCCAATTTGTCTCTTGTTGTGTTTTTTCTTCTTTTTTTTGTGTGTGTTTTCTTGATTTTCAGCTCATTGTCAGCCTGATATGATTTTCTCTAATTCTTTGAAAAATTTTAAAAAGTTAAAAAAATCATTTAAAAATTAGAGAACAAAACATAAAGCAGAATCGAAGTCTTAACAGATATACGTGTGTTAGACGTTATACAACTCATTCAATCAGAATGAACCTTGTTTTCGATTTTTTTCTTCTAAAAAAATATAAACAATTTTTTTCTTTCTTAAATGATTAGAACTTCATGTATTTAAAAATGTTTATATACTTGATTTTGAGCGTAGATTCTGAATATTGAACTCTAGTTGTATAGAATTTTAAATATGTTCCTGAAAAACACCAATATTTTAGCTACAAAATTATTTTTTAACCAAAATTTTTCGTTCAGTTTGAGCTGAGTTATGATTTTCTGAAGTTGGATCAATTTTTTTTCTATCGAAGAATTCAATGCCCGTTCGCTCTCTTTAGCAGGCGTTTTTCACGTTTTTGAACAGCTCACTTAATGAGCTCAATGAGCTGCTCATTTTGGCCGTTATTTCAAAATGTTGCTTTCAAAATTGTATTTTGAGTTTGCGTAGGGTTACTTTCGGATATAGGATTGTTTAATTTTCAGCTTCAAATCACATTTCCAGTTAGGACCAGATTGTACACGTATTTCACGTGAAAATGGGAGGATTGAGCTTAAAATTTGAAAGAAAGGAAATTCGGGTATGATTTCACCTATAAGAGAACTGAACTTGAGTTTTCACGTAAATTATGTGAATTTCCTTTCTTCCCTATTGAATCCGTTTTTTCCACTATTTCACGTGAAACACGTGTAAAATCTGGTCCAAATTGAAACCAGATAATATGGAAAGAATCCAGTCGATTTTCTGATTTCCGAAGGTTCCAGAAGTTCCGAAAAAAAATCGGAACTATTTTTCGGGTCTGAATTGAAAGTTCGGAGAATTCAAAGAGGCTGGTTCCGCACAAGCCTTTCTCATCACTTACAATCCTGTGATATGTATACTTTTCATCCGCCGGAAATTTTTGTGAAAAAAGTCATGACGGATCACATGTCTCCTTGACTGCAAGGAAAAAAACGAGCAATATACCCAAATATAAAAAATATGTACACGTGAGTATAAATTTGTTTATTTTGTGTGTTAGACTCACTTCATAACATAAATTACCACGTAATCTCCCTTTTTTCTAGTTTGCAGAATTTGGAGATATTGGGACTTTTCGAGTCCAACTTCGAAAAATCCCAACTCAGCTCAAATTGAACAAAAAAGTTTGGTTAAAAAGGCGTTTTTTAAGCTAAAATATTGGTGTTTGAAATGAATATATGCAAATTTCAACGATATTTCTAAGCAATGAGAGATTGGTTTTTGGAATGTACTCCCAAAATTAAGAAAAAAAAACGTTAAATATATTTTTATGAATATTTCAAGAGAACTACTACTCCACTCTGGCTCTTGTTGTATTTCCTTGACTTTCAGCTCAATCTGAAATTCTGAAATTAATAGTCCCATTTCAATTAAACATGCAACTTGCTTGAAAAACCTGATTTTTTGAGAAAAACTTGAAAAATTTGAAAACAAAACATAAAGCAGAATCGAAGTCTTAACAGATATACGTGTTTTAGCCGTTATACAACCCATTGAAGCGAAATGAACCTTTTTTTCGACTTTTTTGTTCTAAAAAAATATAAACAATTTTTTTTGCTTTCTTAAAAGCATGTGTACATACTTAATTTTGAGCGTAGATTCCGAATATCAAATTCGTATTGCATATTTCGCATTTGTTCATGAAAAAACACCAATATTTTAGCTACAAAGTGCTTTTTTAATCAACGTTTTTTGTTCATTTTGAGCTGAGTCATGATTTTCTAAAGTTCTATCAAAGAACTCGAGAATTTAAAAAAATTAAAACAAATTTTGTGAGTGTAAACTTTTGTCCCGCGGGAATTCAAATCATTTTTTTTTCATGAAACAAGTCCAAATTAAGCTCAGTATTTTTTTTATAATATACAAAAAATAAATAAGGTATTAGTTACCATGCTCAAATCTTTGAGCAAAGAACCAACTCATTTGTCACGATGCCACCGCTGCTGAAAAAATCAAATTTTGTTCAACCTTCTTCAAACTATAATCATATTTAATAATTGCCTACGTTCCAGTTTTATACATTTTCTATTTTTGCTCATTCACACTTACACTATGTCCAACTCCACCGATGATGATATTATCTCTATGGAATGTAATACAACCTTCGATGCTTCGGTAGAAATATCAAAATACATTGTACAAATATCCTACCTTATTCCTGGATTATTTTTGCATTTGTCAATTTTACAAACTCTTCTATGGAAAATGAAAATGATCTCGAAGAATAATTCGTTTTTCGTGATTTATGCTATCGACTCGATTGTTGTAGGTTTTTTCAAACATAAATCAATAATCATCAGAATCGCAGCATATTTTTCAATAACTGATTTATAGAAATAAAAACCCAGTGATTTTCAGAGTGTCATAATTCTCATCATGGACATTGTATTTATCCGCCTCTTTATATTTGTCCCTTCGTTATGTTCCGTTGTCTCACCATTCTTCTTCTCCCCTTCAATACTTTTGAAAATCTTATATGTCATATCACATAACATGAGAGCAATGAAACCGGTAACTCAAATATTCATGGTGGTAAATCGAATGAGTTGTGTACTATTTCCATTTGGCTATACACAAAAATGGAGAACCTATCTCCCTATTATCATTGGCTTCATCATTTTAAGCCCTCATCTCGTCACGTGGAACCTGGTGATTTCAAGAGAATATGTGTTCTCTTACTATGGCGGATTTACATTTAACTACATTAGAAATGTCACTTGGGCAAAGTTGAGTGAATTCCACCTGATATTTCTTATTATTTCAATGATTATCACTATCGTTTGCACTTCTGTCACACTTTATAACATAATCATGTTGAAAAATCGTCTAAAATCATTTGAAAGAACTCTTTGTCTTGCCACTATAATTATATCAATTGGTTTTATAGCCCTCACAATAACCCAGGTAGACAACTGTGTTTCAGGCTCATTCCTTTATGATTTCCAGTCATTATTCGCTTTCTGCACAACATGTGATCGAGACTTATTACTAATCCTTCAATATCTGGTCTATGACTTTTGGAACATTGGATCTCCTCTAGTTCTCCTTATCACAAATTCAGAATTGCGAAAGAATGTCTTGAACACAAAGAAGATATCATCGATAGTGGTTCAACTCTCTAATCCATCATATAAATAACAATGTCACTCTATTGTATAAGTATTAATAAACTGGTCTTATGAATATATTTTATCTTTTTTTGTACCTTAGTATTTCATGAAAATATACCAAGAAAATATGTATTGGGTAACTGCTGATGTTATCTGTTTAGTTACCATGCTCTGCTTAGATAGAGCAAATAATTCACGCAGTTGTCACGATGCCACAGATGTTGAAAAAAAATCAAACTTTGTTCGGCCTTCTTCAAACTATAATCATATTTAATAATTGCCTACGTTCCAGTTTTGTACTACTCCTATTTTTCATTATTTACACTTACATTATGTTCAATTCTACCGAGGATATGATTTCTATGGAATGTGATACATCCTTCAATGCTTCGGTAGAAATATCGAAGTGCATTGCACATATTCCGAGCCATTGTCAACTTTACGAACTCTTCTATGGAGAATGAAAATGGTTTCGACGAATAATTCGTTCTTCGTGATTTACACTACACACCCTGTTAGCCCAATGAAAAATGGGAAATAGGTGAGAGGGAGGACGTGAGTGGAGGCGCAGACTGTACTATTGAAGCAAACACGCTCTTGCTTTCGCATTTAAATTTATCTTGTCTCAAAAAGAACAGATATTTTGCAAATTTATTCTCACGTTTTTGATGTTGGACATTTCATTTCCAAAAAAAGGCACCTTTTCTGTGAATTTTCAAAAAAAAAGCTGAAGAAATTGACTTTTTTTGTTCGATCAAAATAAAAACGTGAACCGACTAGTGAAATTTCCAAATTTTTTGCAACAAAAAGTGGAAATGAACATGTGTATTCTCGCTCTAATGAACATGTCTGCGTCTCCATATCACGTCTTCCCTCTCATTCATTTACCTTTTGACAGGGTGTGCACTATCGATTCGATACAAACTTGTTTCTTTGATTCAGAACTTTTTGGTGGGGGAAAATAATTCAGAAGTGGCTCTGTGTCTGAAAGTTTACAATGGAACAAATAATTAAAATTGAAAAAAAAAATGCATTGCACAAAAAATCAGATAGAGTTTGAAGAATTGGAAGTAAAAAAGGAATGTAAACAAAAAAAGTGAACAGGTTATCTTAATGAATTTTACTTGAAACAGAAGAATTATAATATTATTCTAATTTTTCAATAATTTTCTAGAGTGTCATAATTCTGCTTTGGTGAAACTGAAAACAGTGTCAGCTACTAATTCGTTTTCCGTGATTTATGCTGTTGATTCGATAGCCGTGAGTTTTTTCTTTCTGAATTTTCAGTCAGGTTGGAACTCTTAATTGAAAAGTGAAACCAGATTGCAGTTTATTTGAATATTTTTTCTGTTTCAATTGAGTGATTTCAATTGGGTTACCCACTTGATATAGTTGTCAATTATTATATAATATTTTCCAGAGTATCATAATGCTGAAGTTCTCCCCTCTAACCCATCATTATAATAGCAAGTTCGCTCTATTGATAGAATGTTTATAGTGATCATTAAATGTTAGATAGGATACGATTTAATAGGATTATTATGAAGTTGAACACGTTGGTTTCAACCCAACAATATCCGCTGGTTTCCCACAAACATAGCCATATGTTGTGTAGATGCTATCAGCATCCAGAGTTAGACCAGAACTGGAAGAGACTCAATTTTAATAAAAATAAAAATTAAAAAAAACATACCTAACATCCATAAATGTGCCTGTTCCTACTGAAGATGCAATCGTGATATACAATGAAACACAATTTTGAAGAGAACTGAAAAAGAAAATATTTTGCAGTTTTTCTCAAAGCCAACTCACTCGGCGTTATCCGGTTCGCCAGTGTACCAATTGTCATACATGATCAAGTTTGGACCTGCTAGGAAGTAGTCTCCCCATATGAATGCATTGTAGGATGGGGAGCAGTAGGCGGAAGTGGAGAGGGTTCCAGAGCAGGCGGGTACCCGGGAACCACCTACCCAGATGTTTCCGGCGGTTGCAGTGCTGGAAGAGTCGGCCAGAATTATGGCAGTGGCGTTGGCTGGAAAAATAAAATTTAAAGGGAATGAAAGGGACTTCAATTTAGACCTGAAAGAAATTGGAAACAGTAATTTTTCAGCGTATGATAGGTGAAAAGCTCATTCTCAATAACTATCAACAAACTACCCATCCAAGTTCAGTTTTTTTCAGTGTTCCGAATCGGGAAATCTTGGACCAACTGATCTCCCCGGATCGGACCCATTTTAATTCGGGCCGACAAGTTTTAATCCGGATCGTGATCCCATCTGTTATTGATCCGTTTCATTCGATTCGGATCCATTTTCGATCCGGATCGGAACGAAAAAAAAAAGTGGAAAATATTGTGACGTGAAAAAGAGTTTTTAAAATTCATTTCTACTTTTTAATTCGTTGCATTTTTTAAATCGTGAAATTAAATTAATCAAAGCATTTCGGAAAAATGTCACAATCCGAATTTCGATCCGGATAATGACCGGATCGGAAACGTGACCCGGATTGAATGGATCGGATCACAATCGGATCGAGTAACGATCCGGAAAAACGGATCAATAACGGATCGGGTCGTGATCCGGATTCAACCTTTTTTCATAGAAATGGAATCGGGTCATGATCCGGGTCGTCCCGAAACGGATCGAGAACCTTTTTTTACAGAACCGATTTTTTTTTGTCGCTTAAGTTTTTTAAGAACACACATGTTTTTCTCCCGTATCTACTGAAGATTTTTGGATCAACACTGAGGTCATGGCATTTTTTTTTAGTACCGAATCGGATTTGCACGATCCGGATCGGAACCCTGATTTATACTATTGATTCGATAGCGGTGAGATTTTTTTCCAATAAATAATGGAGTTGAACTTTAAAAAATTACTGTTGCTAATTGTTTTTATTATAAGAGATCAAAAGTATGTTGGTTCAATTTATTACATAAACTATTGAAAATAATTTTCTATCATTTTTCTTGATTCATCGAAACGAAATGAATTTTTTACGTAAGTCTCTTGAAAAATTTCATTTATCTAATCCAAAAAATGTACGTTAAAAATAAAACTATTCATACTTTTGATAAGTGTGCTGAGTAGCAGGGTTCCGAACCTAAGGCTCTATGCGCTAGAGCTGGATAGTTCATGCACTAAAACTTGGTATTATACTTGCTAGGCAAGTACTGCTTCAAGCCTGGTCTTGCTTGAACAGTGTTTTGCTTGATGTTCGACAAGCAAGATATTGTTAAGTGTATGTGTTGCTCACTACAGTATTGTTCTAAAGCCTTGCTTAGTACATGCACTATAGAACGTGCACTAGTACTAGTACTACTCAAGCAATACCTTCATAGTGCATACCCAAGCAATACTGTTCTAGAGCATAAGTGTCTTGCTTGTGGAACGTATTAGGTAGTGCTCTAGAGCAAGCAACAAATTTTCAAATTTATGGAACGTGGTACACGTGACACGGAGACATCATTCACGACGTGGCTAATCTTCATTTTTAATTTAATTTTATTAATGTTTCGTTTTTCGAAATGATAATTTAATGATGTATTAATTCACAATATAAAGATAAGAAATGAACAATATTTCAACCACGTGATTTGTATTCGTGAAAATTTGTTGCTTGCTCTAGAGCACTACCTAATACGTTTTGCTTGGGTATGCACTATGAAGGTATTGCTTGAGTAGTACTAGTACTAGTGCACGTTCTATAGTACATGTACTAAGCAATACGTGTACTAAGCAAGGCTTTAGAACAATACTGTAGTAAGCAACATAATACACTTAACAATATCTTGCTTGTCGAACATCAAGCAAAACACTGTTCAAGCAAGACCAGGCTTACAAGGGAGGTTCGCGAGCTGTTGCTTTCAACTTTTTCTTAAAATTTGTACACTTATAGAGTTTGACCTCCTGATCATCGTGGTATAGTTTTTATCCACCGGAAATTTTTGTGTAAAAAGTTATGAATTTTTAGACATTTTCCCATTACAATTCATAACTGTTATAAAAAAGGGCAGCACAGTAAATAAATGAATTTGTATTCACGTGCTCATTTTTCAAAGGTAAATGACTCATTTTTTTTCAGAAAATGGTCATGAAATAACTTTAATCTTTCATAACTTTATTCACAAAAATTTCCGGCGAATAAAAAATGTACCACGATGATCAGGAGGTCGAACTACATAAGTGTACAAATTTTGAGAAAAAGCTGAAAGTAACAGCTCACGAACCTCCCTTGTTAGTCCTAAAATGAACTAGAGCAACATTATAAAGTGTACTAAGTAGTAGTGCGCTAAGGCACTACAAAATTCGGAACCCTGCTGAGTAGGTATTAAAAAATGTTTTATGTAGAATTCAAATGGCTGAAATTAACTTTGCTGAAAATATTGTGATTTCAAATTTTGAGCACTACCTATGTTATGCACTACCGTGTTGTCTTCTATTTTCAATAGATTTTGTCGATTTCTATTAGTACCAATTTTTAGCTTACGGTGATTCAAATATTTTTTTTTTACCTTTTTTGAAAGTTATTTTACAGAGTGTCATAATTCTCTTCTGCGACGTGTCATATGTATACTAAACTTTGGATGCCGATTCACGGAAGGATCTATTCAAACGACAGCAGATAACGTCAATAGATGTTCTACCAGCTGGTGGTTCACAATAAACTCTATTGAAGCAGTAATTTAATGCATCGATTTTCAAGTAGAGAGATTCAGCTCTGATTCAGATCTTCGATAAATAAATTGTTTTATGTTCAGAATCACAAAAAATCTCTGCTCTGTCTCATTCAAGTTATAATCATATTTAATAATAACCTAGTTTCAAGTCTCGTGCAATTTTTACAACCATTTTATTTAGACTACATATGTCCAACTCGACAAATGTGATCCCTATTGAATGTGATCTAACCTACAGTACCCCTATAGAAATATCGAAATATATCGTGCAAGCTTCCTACATTATTCCTGGATTATTTTTGCATTTTATGATTTTGAGAACAATTTTATGGAAAATGAAAAAAGTGTCAGCGAATAACTCGTTTTTCGTTATTTATACTATTGATTCGATTGCGGTGAGTTTTTTCGCAAAATATTTTTTACTGTTTCAAATTTCGTTCATCCTGGAAGTTTATGTCTGCCTTACAATTCAGGTTTTCTATTATAATTGTAAAAAAAAATTAGATTTAATTCAAGGATCTCTCTTTGAGATATGCGAGCCCGGTTTCACCCCTGGTTGTTTTGTCAGCTGGCAAGTTCAACAAATCACATGTTTACTTTAAACAAACATTGGAGATGATGGACCATGAAAAAAAAAAATTCAAAGTTCGTAATGATACTTTTGAGTTAAAACTGAAACAGTAAAAAAAATGAACTCGAATTTCAATATTGCGATGCGCAGAGTGAAAAAATAGACAAAACATCTTTGTGTACTTTGCATATTCACTTTTTCCATTGTAAAAAATACTTTTGAAATAGTGGGTTTGCAGTAAGACACGGATTTTTTGGTTTTCAGCTCGGGAAGCTGGTTTTGTTTATTCCAAACACACATTTTTAGTTTCCCTATTTTACAGAGTGTCATAATTCTGCTCTGCGACATTTCATTCATCCGCCTCTTCATCTTCGTTCCCCCACTATGCCCATTAATCTCACCATATTTCTTCACCCCTTCAATAATCCCGAAAATATTTTTCATCATCCCAAACTATATGAAAGCAATGAAATCAGTCACTCAAATATTTATGGTGATAAATCGAATGAGTTGTGTACTATTCCCATTTGACTATACACAAAAATGGAAAACTTTTCTTCCTATTATAGTTGGCTTCATTCTACTAAGTCCTAGCCTAGTTATTTGGAACCTGGTGATTTCAAGGCACTTCATATTTGAATATTATGGCGGTTTTGCAGTTAGCTATATCAAAGCAGTATCTTGGGCAAAGTTAAGCCTGTTTCAACTAATTTTTGTTACTATTTCAATGGCTATCACTGCAATTTGCACTTCAGTAACGCTATTCAACCTAATAATGCTACCAAATCGTATCAAATCATCAGAAAGAACTCTCTGCCTAACAACTATTATCATATCCCTCGAATTCACAGCAATAGCCATTGTCCAGGTAAAAAAAGTCAAAAGCGTCTGTTTGAAAGTACTGTTTCAGTTCTTGTTCGCATTCTGCCCTGAATGCTTACTACCAACATCATCTTTACTATTGATATACTATCTATGCTATGATATACTGAACATCGGTTCACCTCTAGTTTTCATTATCATAAACGCCGATTTACGGAAGGATCTATTCAAACGGCAGCAGATCACGTCGATAGATGTTAATCCAGCTATTTCAACGCAATCTAGAACGATCTATTGATTAGAAAAAAAAACTAATTTAAATAGATGATCAGTGAGTATCTAAACGAAAGACTAGTTGTATAAACCTATTTTTTCTAGTTTTGAAACAGTAAAAATTTCAAACATTTTTTAAACAATTTTAAACACACCAATGACCCAGAAAATAATTACGTTTTCCTATAATTTTCACATAAAAATTAAATTTTTTTTTTGTTATTTTGTGCCATCAGGTAATTTCAAAACACAATTAACATAATTTTTTGATTTGTACTCTGTGAAATCATCATTCCTCTAGTTAAAAAAATACTCCTGAAGGTTAAAATTGGTTCTGAACTTTGATACTTCCAAATTTGTGAAATAGTATATATAGTCTAGTTCAATCTATTGGAAAATGAAACAAAAACATTTTGACAAATTGAGAAACCCAATGGGAGCGTAAATTTTTTATTGAGAATAATTTGAAACGGTGAAAAAAAATTTTTTTTATTATTTCATTGCACTATCTATGAATAAAATCTAATTATAAAATTTCTAAATATTAAAATAATTAATCCTACTTGAAACAGTAAAAATTTAAAACTTTGTTTACACTTTTTCTCTGCACTGATTTAGAAAATAACCATGTTAAATAAATCACGACACTGATTTATGAACTACAAAAGTTATTATTAGCTTCAACAATATTTATCATCATTTCTCTTCTCCAACGAAAAATAGCTATATCTCTCTATAATCATATTTAATACATAGTTACCCACGTTGTTCTCCTAAAATTATAATATAAACACGTGCAAGTGCAATTTAATTATAAATGTTTAGACAATGTCCAACATCAACACCACTAATGTGATCTCTATGGAATGTTATCTAACCTACAGTACACCTATAGCAATATCAAAATATATCCTACATTATTCCTGGTATTAATGCAAACTTTAGTCATGATAAAAATTAGAACTTTGTTGTGGAAATTCTTCTTGTTATGGAAATATAGAATAAATTTATGGTTATTTGAATATTTCACTGTTTCAAATACGTTTCTTCGTATTAATTTTAGATAATGTTCAATCCGGATTTATTTTGTACTCGTTAATCATTTTCAACATACTATATTGTGAGGTTGAAATTATTAGACCATTGGAAGAGAAACCAATATGGCCGAGAAAACCAGAATAGGACAGTACATTTCGGAAAAGAAAAAAAAACAACAGAAAATAGATGACACGTTTACAAACGTTTATCAACGTGTCATCTTTGGCAGACGTGTCTTTGAAGGAAACAGCTGATATGAGCTAGACTTGAGTCTTGCAACGATTATATTACGGTTTTTGAGTAGTCGCCCATCCAAAAAAAAAATTCTAGGCCGCTCTCTAATTTTTTCGCGTTTACAATACAAAATTCACAATTTTCAGCTAGGATAGTGGATGATCAAAATTGAATTCAGGTCTAATATCAACCAAGTCTCATAAGCCAAAACAAAACTTCGATATTTTGAAAAATATATATTAGCAATCAGTGGTTTTCATACCCGTTATATATTTTTTCACTGTTTCAAATAGGCTTCATGTGAAATTTTGGAACGTAAGTTTGGTTCGATTTGTGAATTTTCTCGTGGTCAAAAAACTATAATAGTCAAGCACACTGAAAATCGCAATAAATTTTTTTTTTAATTTAAAATCAAGCATAGCTGCGTTTTTTTACCGTTTCAGTCTCAGGGTGAAATAAAATGTATCTTATCTGACACAATAACGACAAAAAACTTCAAAGTAGTGAACATTTGGTATATTGAAGCTCTTTGAGCTGGATAACTTGAAATTGAATCGAGAGTATTTTTACTGTTTCAAAAAGATTTCATTGCGTTTAATTTCACTAGAATAGCAATTCCAAATAGGAACATGAAACTTTTATTAAAACTTATTTGACATTGTGGAAATACATTCTATAAATTCATTGAATACTTTTTTGAAACAGTAAAAATCTTACATTATCATGAAACAAGTGAATTTTGATGGCTTTGCAGTTGAATATATCAAAAAAATATTTTTGTGCATAACTGAGCACATTTCACAGGATATTTCTGACTACTTTAATGGTTATCACTTTATTTTCCAACTCTGTCACACTTTAAAATCTGCCTAAAACCATCAGAAAACACTCCCTGTTTCGCAACTATAATTATATATATTGAATATAAGCACAAGTGCAGTCACCAAATTGAGAAACTTGAAGAAAATTATGCCAAAAATTACTGTTTCATAAAATTAAAAAAATACTGATTTTCACCACGAGGATGTTTTCTAAGTTGTTCTTCGTCCATACGTAAAGTTTTTTCTAAATATATTTATTATAAAAACTTTCAAAGAATAGTCTAATTTACTCCATTTTTGAACTCTCTACAAATAATGATTTACTGTTTCACAACTTTTATTATTTCGATTATTAAGTAACAAAATAATTTGGAACTTCAACATTTTAGGATAAAACTTTCAACAGTTAATCGTTTTTTTTAACCCCATGGTCAAATCTTATTCAATTTTTGAATCAGTATTTTTTTTCAAAATGCTGAATTCATATTTTTCTTAAAATGAAGTTTTCATCTGAATAGCAAGAATATTATCATTTCGAATTTTTACTGTTTCATTATTTTTTAATTTGAGTTTTTATCATTGAAATTATTCTCTTTTCTTTTTTAAGATTTGATACGCATATATTTCGAAATTCTAGAAGTTTGAAAATCATATCAGTGTTTTTTGGTAAATATAAAATCTTACTGTCTCATGATTTTCATATTAGCCTTTTGTTTTTACGACAGCTTCAATTTTTTTTTCCGCTCAGAATTTCGGTTCAACGATATCCAAATTTTACTGAACTTTTGAAACAGTAAATTAATAAAATTTCATCGTAAATTTGTTAAAATTAGATCGTAAATTTGTTAAAATTAGATGTTCCTGCGTTAATACAGATTAACAAAATAATTTTCACGGATTTCTGTTTTCACTTACAACTAAATAAAAATTATCCTCCGTTTTTATTTCAACGTCTCCTACCTATCTAGATTCCACTATCTCCAAAATAGGTTCAACTTTTTGAGAAATTCATTTTTCAGAAAAATTTACTGTTTTATAGATTTTGTATAACCTAATGTACAGATTCATAGCAGTATTAACAACCTAGCGTTTAGCAAAAAAAAAAAAACGAATCTACTGTTTCATAGTTTTGTTAAGTTGAGGAGGTTAATTGAAGTAGCGATAATGGGTTTTAATTTTCAAAGACTCTTTGTTCAACATAAAATAATTAATTCACTCCCATTCGATTTCAAAAAATCATGTCTAATTTTTGAAACATTATTTTTTTTATAGTTATGAAAAATTACTGTTTCATTACTTTTCAAAGTAGGTTAACTTTTTAGGCTGATTGTTCCTGCTTCGGTTAGCATATCCTAATTTTAAGAAAAGAACATAAATACAATCCAAAATATTTTTATTTTTAGTCCAGTTTTATTTGACTATTTCATAATGATTTTAATAAAGTAAACATTTCACTGACTTTGATTTATCTTTTGAACGTGCTCGGAATTTCTCTATTTCTAACAAAATTATTTCGATTCTCGAAACAGTAATTTTTATTATTGAAAAAAATTAATTTTTATAAAACAAATGTACTACTAAACCTAATTTTTTTACAGTTTCAGGTGTAAATAAAATTTGAATAACTTCAATATCTATGCTACATATGACTTCTAGTTATGATTATCCTGAATACAGATTTCAAAATTTGCTCTTCAACAAGCGAAGAGTCTCGAAAACTTTTCTCAGCCGAAACCTCTATATAAAATGTGCTCAATCGATTATTTGAATTAACATATCTCACCTATGTACCTATTTAATCAGTGCTTGATGACTTGAAATTAGACAACAGGTGTTATGGAAAATAGTTTTCTTCCTTTTTTTTTGCAGGTGATTTTTTTGGCTGATAAAATGATTTCAGTTTTTGAACTTTGGTCATGATAAACTGAGTTTTTGAGGTTCTATAGTTTTTTTTTTCAATGATCATTGTTTTGAATCTTGAACTAATTCAATGTTAATAACACTTTTGGAAATTATAGATCGTACAAATACAAATTTTGAAACAGGTATTTTTAATTACTAAATATTCGTTACCAGGTCTGAAAGGGGTCAACCGAGTAACTCGATACTAAAAAATATTTTTTTAGTCAAAAAGTTTCGATAACTGTTGCTCCAGCCAGAACATCGATAATGTATAACTAATGCGTGCTCTTCACTGATGCCTTAATGTTTTCGTTTTTTTTGTACTTATGCAAATACAGAACTTGAAACAGGTATATTATTTTCATGGAAAGTTTTTGGACCTTTCAGAATGGTAACTATCAATAGAGCGCGTTTGTCCGCATTCATTAACAGTGAAATGTGCCACTGACTTCTGAACTTCAAAACAGGCACAATCATCATTTAACCAAGAGCGCAAACAAATTGCTCTAACTATGTATAATCATTTTTAATAGCTACCCTCATTTTTCTATCACAATTATACATATTCTATGTGCAACATTCTATTTACAGTATGGACAACTCGACAGATGTGATCTCTATGGAATGCGATACAAACTCCAGTACATCTATTGAAATATTTTTGTATATTATGCAAGCTTCCTATATTATTCCGGGGATAATTCTGCATTTTATGATTTTGAGAACAGTTTTGTGGAAAATGAAAATGGTGTCAGCGAACAACTCGTTTTATGTTATTTATACTATGGATTCAATTGCGGTGAGTTAATTTTAGTTATTACTGTTTCAACAAAATATTGTTTATCCCCCCATTATGGCCAAAAATCAATAACTAGTGCTTGGGTATTCAAAAGAGTATAGCGAATTGATTTTATGCGATCTCAATTCAATTGAAATTCTTCATACAAGTTTGAAATTTTAGGGTCCTAAAGTATGGGTTTAATCTTTAGGGTCTTAAAGTTTCTAGGGTCCTAAAGTATGGGTTCATGGATTGAATACTCTGAGTCGCCTACTTCTAGCATTTTACAAACTTGATTTCCAAAAATCTTTTTTTACAGATGAAAGCTTTGAATTTATTTCTCTATTTAGTAGTTTGTTGACTTATTTTTTAAACTGTAGCTCTATAAAAGATAACAAACTAGATCGACATTTCCTTCAACAGTATTCAAATGAGATATTTTCACTGTTTCAAATGGTTTTAATAGTGGTTTTAGTCGGCGCAACTTTTGATACTGTAAGAAAAACGAAACTAGCTCATTATGAAATTTGCTTGAAATAGTAATCAAATTCAGATTAAAAAATCAGCAATGAATGTGTTATAAATACGCCTATTTGAAACAGTAAAAAAAATGATTGACAAAAATATCGGGGTTTCATCAAGAACAAAGTTCACCATATTTCGAGCTCATGAAAGTAAACTTCAATTTTTCAGAGTGTCACAATTCTCCTCTGCGACATCTCATTCACCCGCCTCTTCATATATGTCTCCCCACTTTGCCCATTAGTTTCACCATTTTTCTTCACCCCTTCAATAATCGCCAAAATCTCATACGTTCTTCCAAACTATATGAAAGCTATGAAATCTGTAACTCAAATATTTATGGTGATAAATCGAATGAGTTGTGTACTATTCCCATTTGTCTATACACAAAAATGGAAGACCTATCTACCTATTATCGTCATGTTCACCCTTTTAAGTCCGAGTCTTGTGACTTGGAACCTTGTAATTTCAAGA
The DNA here is from genome assembly GCA_900536415.3 of Caenorhabditis sp. 38 MB-2015. Taxonomy (NCBI): domain Eukaryota; kingdom Metazoa; phylum Nematoda; class Chromadorea; order Rhabditida; family Rhabditidae; genus Caenorhabditis; species Caenorhabditis quiockensis. The sequence goes on along the minus strand of LR548995.1, from coordinate 62,987 downwards.
CAATATCCGATGGCTATTTTTGGTGGTTTTTCAATTATCTACACCAAAAAAGTATCCTGGGCAAAGCTAAGCACATTTCACTTAATATTTCTGACTATTTCAATGGTTATCACAATAATTTGCACTTCTACTACTCTTTATAATCTAATAACGTTACCAAATCGTATAAAATCATCCGAAAGAACTCTCTGTCTTGCCACTATTATCATATCAATCGGTTTCAGTGCAATCGGAATCACCCAGGTGAGAAAATGATAGTGCTAACTACAATTAAACTTGTAAAGAATCAGTTGAATTATTAGTACCTTGATGACTAGTAAAAAATGAAATTTTTAAATTTTTGCTGTTTCATGATTTTTTGAAAATTAATGTAATACTATTGCCAAAACATAATTAGACATTTTCCAGACTACCTGAAATCTTCTCAAAAACTTTTTTCAGTTTTTATACGCATTCTGCGCATCATGTCAATTATCTGCCATTTTACTAACACTCCAATTTATATGTTATGATTTTCTGAACATTGGATCTCCTCTAGTTATCATTATCATGAATGCGGATATACGGAAACTGCTCTTCAATAAGCGAGAAGTCTCTACAAATGTTGTTCCCGCTAGAACTTCGATGATGTATAACAGCTAATGCGCTCTATTGATAAAATATATCATCCAAAAATGTATGAAAAGACTTCTACCCAAATTCTAAGAACAAACTAACCAACAATCCAATTGAACTCCGTGGTTGACTCAATTCCTGGTAAATACGCATCCAGAAGAGCACATTGTGACGCGGCAATATATTGAGGATATGAGTTGTCGAAAATCTACATAATATTGTCTAACTTCCATGTAAATTTTTGTTTTTACCTTCATACAATATAACCCTTTAGTACGATTAAAAGGTTGCCAACCATCCGGACATGCAAATTCGAATTTATCATTCACTGATTGCCATGTTGTACTTTGTTCTGGAATTTTTTTATATGATTCGTCTTGTTTTTAGACGCTCTATTTGAATAAAATGTTCAAAATTTCAAAAAATATGGTCTTGAAGGGAAATTTAATAAAAAAGTTTGAAACTTGTCCGTAAACACCGCACACGGTGTGTGAACATTAAAATTGTGTATTTCTCTCGGACAACTTCATTTTTTATTTTCATTTTTTATTTTTTCTACGCGAGAAAAAAACATTCCCCGTCATCTTCTAATCATACCGTATTGCTCGCAGACATCACAAGCTGAAAATACAGCGACAGGTAACAGTGTAAATAGTAAAAGTAACATTTTTCACCCGAAAACTTTGCAAAAATCATATTTATAGGTTCTCCCGTTTTTTGTTATGTAAATCATGAGAGTTTGCAATATGTTAGTTTTTGCAAGCGGTACAGTATGACACGAGAATTAAAGGGACATTATTGTTGTTGTTTTTTGATAAGAGAAAAAACTGTGTCATTCAACAGCCGTTATCAACTTTAAGTAGGGTAGACAATTTGGTTTTTCGAAATTTTATGGCGAAATAAAAAAAAAGAGAGAATTCAAGTTCCTTTCTAGTACTGACCAATCCATCCATCGAGATAGAGAAAAAGAAGATGATGAGGATGATGATAAACCTGTCCTTTTTATCCATTCTTCCAAATCGAATCGCTTTTCTCATCTTTTTTCCACCCACCAAAAAGTGTTCTCTTTTCTCCTACGAAAAAAAACCCATCTTTTTCTATTTTTTGTGTCCTCATTTAAGCATGTGATACTGCTTCTTATCATCATAAAATGAATGCTCCTCGTCTCGCCTTTTTTTTTTGTCAGTGTGTTAGGTATCTATAGATCGCCGCATCACATGTTATTTTTGTGGCTTTTTTGGTGGTGCAGAAGAATACCCGGCGGCTAAGCACATAGCGCGACGAGTTTTTATTTGTTTTCCTCATTTCCTAAACGGTTTCCGGTCAGACTGGCTCTTTTTTCTTGTGTCTAGTGCAAAAAATGTCTTCCTCGGTTGTTCATTTTCGAAAAATAGAATTTAATGGGAGAATATAAAATCATCAGCTGACCAGGTGAACAGTTGTTCTGTGAGGTTGAGAATTCTTTGATTGTTCATGTCAGCGGTTTTTTTCGAAACTCACTATCAGTCTTCTCGATATAGTTTCATTAGCCAGATTGACAAGTACTCAAAAATGAGAATCTTCATGTTTTTAATTTACTTCAAGGCCATATTGACCCAAATGTTCTTCACTAAATTATATTTTCAAATCACTTTGCGTCGAGAATTTTAAATTTTGGTTAGTCAACTGTTTGACGACCCAGACATCCGAAGACTTGTTTTCAGTCATGTAGGTCATAAAAAACGTTCCAATCAGTTGAAAAATTTCAAATAGAGTAATCAAGTATGGTAAAGAATTCCGGAATATTTATTTTCTTCAAAAATCTCGAAATTAGTCTGAAAATTTCAGGCAAAAACAAAGAGAATCAGAATGAAAACAATTTCAAGCATTATTTTGACGAATTTGTTGTCTAGAGGAAAAATGAATATATTTAGGAAGTGCTATAATTTTTCCTTCCTATGTGAAACTTATCATCAGGATGTTTTCAGGGGGAAAGGTTATTCTATATTCTAGTATACCATTCCATTTTAGTTAGTTTTTCATTGTTTTCCTAAAAAATGTTGTGCTTTCAGTGTGAACTTCAAAGCTGAAAATTGTGCAGTAGGAAATCCGTTTCGCAGAAATGAAAAACGGCATCCAAAAATATATCTAATGGTACAAGTCTCGTCGAAAAACTCAATTTTAAAAAAATAAACATTGACAGAATCAGAGAGCCGAGTTTTTCGAACTCAAAACTTCAGGCAGTCAAAAACAGGTCAAATTACTTCAGTTTTCAGGAAATTATATAACAAATGGGTTTATAATGTTTTTTTATATCAAATGTACGTTTCAAAAATTAATGATATAAGTTCACGGATTCAATCATTTCCCAATATCCAAAAAAAAGCTTTCACAACATATTAAAACTAAATTCACTCAATAAGCTCCTTACAACTAGCCCGATAATCCCTGCTTGCTTCCCCCAAGGGTTTCACCCCCTTTTAAATACTATTTATTCCCTTTTCTGTTCTCTTCTGTTTTGTTCATTATTTTCCTGGCACCCAAGCTAGTTTTTTTTTCATCCAAATAGTTTATCTTATCAATCAATCCGTCCGTCCGTCCATATATACGCAACACACATACACAAAAACTTCGTTATATTATTTATGATTATTACATATGTATTATTAATATAGTCTTCTAGACATGTTGCGTAATACATGTTTTTTGTGTCTAGTTATTTAACAGATGTCTTTTGTGGGTTGTGTGTGTTTTTTGGAGGAAGAGCAGATTGGCCAAGACAAATTAGAACCCTTGAGACCTGCACTTTGACTCTGCCCATTTTTTTTTATTTCAAATTATTATACGAGCTACTTTGATGTAAATGCAATTATCTTGCGAATCTATTTTTTCATTAATCTGATTTGTGAAACATAAATCACCATGTAAATCTTAAATTTCGAGCTATGTTTTGTTTTCAATCCACTTTTCAACGTATAAAAGTTATTTGGTTCTGATAGACGTCTAGAGCACATTTGATACATCGTTTCTTTATGAACATGGAAAAGCACACTATTCTTATCCGGTTTACATTTTGTAAAATGTTATTAACGTCTACAAAATTGAAAATGTTATTTACACAATTTTTGAAACTTACCACATCCGGTAATTCAAAAAATTTGAAATTGTCCATTACATATCGGCTTATAATTGCAATGAAACGTATTTTACATCAATTTTCGGATGTCTTATTGAAAAAAAAACGATTCTCTGTTTTGTTTTCTGAAACTCGTGAAACTATAGTTTTTTTTTAAATTCTACTAATCCGACTTTTTTGGTGTACTTGAATGAACACTTTACGAAAAAATCAAGATCACTTCATCAAATTATGCGAATTTATCAAAAATTTGTGAAGCAGTGAACTTTTTGGTGCAAAAATATTGACTTTTTCATGATAATGGAGAATTTGAACTACAACGAATCCGAAACGTATAATTGTTACTTAATATTGTCTAAACTTTCATCTTCTATCAATTTCCACGTGAAACAGTAAATTTTTAAAAATATTTCCTAACAAAAACAGAACTGTGCTCTATGGACATTTTCGAATTATTTTTATGTCAGATTTGACTTCTAAGGGTTCGAAATCCATTAATATTGATTTTCGGCGTTTTTTTGTTATCATAATTCAATTCTGCAAGTGAAAGAACCTCAAGAGAGCATCTTATTTTGCTTTTTTAAAAACGTTTATTCTCAAAACTTTTGCTTCTAAATATTCTGAAAAACCCAACGATTTCCCCATTTCTACAAAATCTCAATAATTCCTCTCGAACTTCCGTGCAAAAAGCTGTCAAAGTTTAATTTTCATGATCTTGACAGCTCTCTTGTCACATTCAGCAACAACTCTAGCCATCAAAAATCTCATTCTCACCTCATAAATGAGCATTCCGTGCCAAATCAAACGCTTTTTCGCGCTTGCTGAAAACGTAAATATTCTGAATATCCGAATCCCTTTCCATTCCATTTTCTCTGACACTCTCCTCCTCTCTAATATGTCTGTCTGCGTCTCGCAACTCTCGCCATTTATGTGCTGGCAAAGCAAAAGAGAGTGTCTGTGTCTGTGTGTGTGTGTGTGTGTGTATTGAATCGATTTTTCCGAGGAGAAGGAAAAAAGAAAAAGATGAAGAAGAAGACTACAATGAACGTTGGTTTTTTTCTGTATTTTTTTCTTACAATTTTTTTTTCGGAATTTGTTTGTTGCCTAGGAAAAAAAATTTGTTCAACATTTTGTAGTTTTGGAAAACTTTAACTAATCCCGGAAGTTGTTGGAATATATCTGAGGAATTGAAATGAATCATTCAATTGCTATGGTTTTTAATGATGTCTACCTTTGATGAGCTGACTTTCTTGATGTCCAGCTCTCGGAGCTAGGCTCATAGATAAATCTCGGAAAAACTCGTGACACCACAAGGTTACGTTCTCGCAAATGTGCTCTATTGAAAAACATCTGTTTTTTTCCAATTTGAGCTAATTTTGAGTTTTATTGACCTGGTATTGATCTCGACATCGAAAACTATCAAATTTGCTAAAGAGAGATCTTTTATGACACAGTGAACAGTTTTCCATGTTCTGAACATCGTAAAATCGTTCCCAGGAAAAAATTTAAGTACTGTTATCGTAAAAAAATGAGTGCAGTTACAGGAGATTTCATTTTCGAAAGTTAATTTCTGTTTCAAAATAGTTATTTTTCAAGTTGAAAATGTTTTCATAAGTTTCAAAACAATATTTTAGGCTAAAAACGAAGAAAATCGTAGCAAAATCTACAAAAAGTACTATTTTTAACATTTCGTCAAGAAATACAAGATTCCTCATATATTTGTTTCTATCTGATTAACCGAATTTCCGTTTAGCCAATTCTAGAACTTCTTTCCCTGCTGAAGATGTAAATTTTCTCTAATTTACATTTTTAACTTCCTCGTTTTCATTTTTCTGTTTTTTCTCACATTTTCTTCCTGTCAAAAAATCCAGCTTCCCCCCTATCACGACTAAATCGAAATTATTGTTTTGTCGAAAATTGAAAAACCAAATCCAGCTTTTGTGCTCCTTCCAAGTATTTATTTACATTTCCACCCCGCATCAACCAAAAACACTACAAAAAACCAGCATTCAGTCCCCTGAATCTAAATCATTTTTTTAAAAGGTCATCAAAAAACTGGTTTTTTATTTCGATGTCTCGATACGATTTCGCGCAGATTGTTCTAATTCTATATTTTTTGTGTTGCTTTGGTGGTATCTTCTTCATTGTTCTGTTTTTCAGATAACTCTAAATAATAAGTATAATAATGACACATTCGCCGGATATACCGCTCGAGGCGCCGAGTTTGATGAATGTCGCTTCACAATCTTTTGATATCAACTTTTTGGATAATGTAAGTTTGAGGGTTTTTATGAGGGAAAAAGTTGAATTGAAATGTTTTGAATTCGTCATCAATTGTGAATTGATGAACGATATCGATTATGAATCTTAATAAAATTGTTGAAACCTATTTTATCCGTCCTACAAAGTAATGTTTAGAGAAAAAGTGTTCAAAATTTACATCATTTTGTAAATAATCAAAATCTGAACAATTCTCTATCAACGTTTAGAATTTCCCTATGTTTCCGAAATTAAAAAAAAAAAAAACAATAAACATTTTGGGGCGAAATTTTAAAAACATATTGATAAAGTTCAATGCGTCATTATTAAAAAAACTATGTTTTGAAACAGTATTATTTCTCATTTAAAAAATCATGATAAAAAACGTTTCTAAACTATATGAAATTCTCGTTTAATTTCGAATCTGAAACTGAAAAGTGTTTTTCAACAAATCTGACTATACAAAAATGGAAACGTATGTATTTTTAAATATTTGATGAAAATCTAATTATTTACAAAATTTACGATTGTAGTGATTTACCAGCGAAATTTTGATTAAAATCTCAATTTCGAAACAGTAGCATTTTTAATACTTAGAAAAAAACATCCAGGATAAAACACGTTTCTGAAGTTATTGAGTTGAAAAAATGTTCGATTATTCCGAAAAATTTGTTGGAAAAGTTACTGGTCCTTTTTTGAGGTTCAAGGCAAAATTTTAGACTCATCCTAATGATTTTAGTACTCGATAAATTTAGAGGCTGAACAACAAATCGAAGTAAGTTATGTACTAAACCTTAACTGAAAACTAAATTATGGAACAGGATTTTTTTTTAGTTTTTTTAAAATTTAATTCATATGTTATCCCAAATCCGAAAAAGTCATTGTTCAACGTTTCAAAACCTACCAACTGATGATTCTCACTTGCTAGACAAGATATAAAATTTCAGAGCAAAGATTAGCTCATTTTCTCAAATGTGACTAATTTGAATTTTGTGCATATTAATTAGACGCTTTTTCAAACTTATAATCAACAACAAAATGACTAATACATATTTGAGGCGGAAGAAACCCTTGAAACTTTTCTTTTGTTGTTAACTATACTATAGTTACAAAAAAAAGTGTTTAGAAAATGTCTGAGTCAGACTATTCAAAACGATGTTGTATACATATTTTAATCATAAAATAAAAAAGGGGGAAATCGAATTTCATAGTTAATGTTTTCAGGAAATCATGAAAGATGTCCATCTTCCACTTCCAGTCAGTCATGCTCTATTCCGACGACTACGTAATAAATGGAACCTTTTTTATAATGGTAATCAGATATTGGATCAAAATCAAGACGATCGAGCCGAAGATTTCGAGCATATTCGAACAATTCGACAAGTTTTAAGAACGTGGTGTGATGCAAAACGACTTCCGTTGACTGAAATGAATTTGACTGGAGCTGTGGTGAGTTTTTTTAAATTAAAACATTAAAAATTAGATTTCAAAAATTTCATATACATAATTTAATAGGTCACCGACGAATTATTTGTCGCACTTGTTGCTGCACATCAAAATACTATCACAGAACTCGATTTGACCAATGTTGCGGTAATTTATTTTTTCTAAAACGGTTTTTTTACCCTAAAATTTTCCAGGGTGTGTCTGATGAGTCGAATGCATTACTCGACGCTGCCAATGTACATTTCCCGAATTTGACATCAATCAAATTAACATCTATGGAATTGTTGACAAAGTCACATCCACGACGAAAAAATGGTATTGTCGCACTGGATATGAGGAGTATTCTGATGTTGGGCGAGGATGCGCTCGAAGAAGCTTCACGTGAGTTTTTAGTTTTTAATTCGAATATTTATATATTTTATTCGAACGAAAAATCGAGCTGATCTTCAGAATCCATATAGAAGTTATTGTTTTTACCAACAATTTAGATTTATTGAATACGTGTTTGTCACGTGAAGTTTTACTTAATAATATACAATGATTTTTAAAAATATACAATCGAAAAAATTTATTTAATTAATATTTAATTATAATTTCATTAATTTATCACAGAAACCTAACTTGAAATAGGAATTATGAAACAGTAATATTCTGAATTGTGAAAACGTACACTGAAACGTTTCTAAATTTCCATAAGTCAAAAAAAATTTAACAAATCAATCTGATGAACAATTGCTAGTACGAGTGAATCGCAAAAAATTCCAAAAAAAAAAAAACTATGAGCTTTTTTGGTCAGATACTGATGTTTATTTTTGAACATTCATTTCTTCAGTTGGATGATCAGCATTGAATTTTATAAAATTTCCTGAATAAATTTAAACCTAATTTTGGATTTTTTCAATGAAATTCACTGAATCTATTTAGGAATATTGTATCCCATCCACAACATTTTCTCAAAAGAGAAATTATCATATACGCCGATTTTGAAATAGTAAATAATTCCTTCATAAAAAACCAGGATGAAATACGTTTTTGAAATTTTATTAACTATTCTTGACTTTCTAAAATTGTTGCTTTTTCCTGATGATCCATAAGCCATTGTAAATTTGAAATCCATCTATAAAACCTCAATCTTGCAGCTGGAATCGAGTTTCCTCGAGGAGATAACCATCACAATTTGGGAGAAGCGTAAGTGTTCTATATTTAAACAAAAATAAGTTTATCATTTTCAAATGTTTAGGCATCGTTCTCCTTTGCTTCAATCAAGTGCTCAATCAGATTCATCAGAAGGTTCGAATAGTATTGCGAGTAAAGAAGAGCTCGACAGAGATCTTCCCGTATTCACATCCCGATGCCCGAATGTTAAACGACTTCTTCTTCCAAAGACGCAGAAAAAATCGTCAATCGACGAAGATGAAGCATCGGTGAACGCGGTATTGTCAAAAGTCTTTGATCCATTATACCAACTTGAAACACTGGATTTGTCGTATTGGTCAAAAATTGATGATTTACGATGTATTCATCCACTTCATCAAACATTGACTTCGTTGATCTTGTATGATGTACCGGATCTGTATCATACCGTGTCGACGATTACGCAGATGACTGAGTTGAGGTGTGTTTTTTGTTATTATCTGAAAATTCGGAAATATATAATACGCATTTTTTTTCGGTTGAAAAATTACGGTTTCACGAGTTTTCTATAGTTCGACTTTGATAGTGAACAGACAGTGTTAGTACGAATATCTTTTTTTTTCAATTATTTTAAACTTTGAGAAGTTATCAGAAGTCATTTTTTGAAATAAATTACTGTTTCGCAAACTTTATGGAATTGAAGTAAGAACGAGATTGCAGTTTTTGAATGAATTTTTTTGAGATATTAAACTTAGATTAAACTTAGACTTAGACCGATAGAAAAAATTCAAAAATAAGAACATGTGAAGTACCTTTAAAAATTTATTGGGATTTTTGCAAAAATATTTTTGAGTTTTTTATTCCATAAATCATATCAAATAAGGTTAATCGAAAAAAAAAACTTATTCATTAAATACATTTCACATTCTTCATATTTCTAGGTACCTCGACATTTCACAATCTCAAAGAGAAACCGCCATCTATCCTCGACCAGTCTCCACTCTCCATCAAATTGTCTCCTGCTTGCCAAAACTCACTCATCTCGATATCTCATCTACGAATCTTGCTGCACAACCAAGTGCGAATGATTGGCCGACTAAAACGAAAGAACGGTACTGTACACTCATCCCAGCTCAAAATTACATTAAAAGTTAATTTGCAGATCTGTTCGATCGGATATTGTTGGTCTTCAATCATTAGAAAAACCATTGGTATTCTTGGGATTGTTCAATTGCGACAATGCTAGTCATTTCCTCGAAATCCCGGCTGAAACTGTTTCGGGAGACGCAAACGAAGAGCAAGTCATCAAATCTCTTCAAATGTACAAGGAAAGATCGGGATTGTTACAATCGGTCTTGAACGAGAGTTATCAATTATATCGATTTGGCAACAGTACTCCATTGGTCAGACATACTGAAGCACTTCATTTGGTTCTTGACGCGATGCAGAGACATTTGTCAGATAGTACACTTCAGATAGCGGGATCGGCTAGCTTATTTTATATTATAAGAAAGGTGAGTAAAATGGTTTCATCAAATTGAAAGTATACCTAGGTTCGGCACCTACATTCAATTCTTGAAACCGTAATATTTCTCAAATTCAAAAATGCTACCATAAACGAGAGAAATATATGTTGAAGAAAAATATGTGTTTATCAAATATAAATTTTGGGACTGCAAAAATTCACTGTTTTAAAAACAGTATAAGTTTCATATTCGAAGTAGTGAAATTACTTCGAGTAATGATATGAAGAAATTGTGAGAATCGCTATTACTATACATAAATTTTCTGTACTTTACATTGGAGTGAAAAAGTCGATTAAAAAAAAATTAATTGGCGGAAAAAATTCACCCATGGTTCTCAAAAAAGTCGAAAATCAAAGATTTGTTTGAATTTCTATCAATGATAAATTATCATTTTATTCATTTTTTTTCTAGGTCGAAATGAACCGCGACACCAAAAAACGAGTCGTCAGCGCGTTGCTCAGCGGAATGGAAGTGCACATGGAAGAGCAAGTGATGGTCAGAAATTGCTGTCTCTCATTGTGCCAATTTGAAATACCACAGGATATTCTTTTTGATTATAGGTACACCTTAACTCTTCACCTGTTTATTACCTCAACTTTGATATATTTCAGTCGTCTTGCCGTCCTTCTTGTTACTGTCCTTCAACATCATAATGCTGACAATTTAACGCAAAGAATTGTTGTATTTTTGTTGAATTCGATGGCTTGCCATGTGGAAGGTGATCAAAAGGTGCAAGTTGGCACGTTTGGAGCTATTGAGGTGAGGTTTCAAATTTTTTCTGAAAATGATAGAATCATTTGGCCTTTTATTATTGAAACTACATACATAAGAAGCTTGAAACAGTAAAAAATAACTTCAGAAATGTCAAAAATGGAAGAAATGATATTATTCTAACATTTCACGAAAAAGGTTAATTGAAAAAAGAACTGAGCCTTTTGTTGGTCCTGAAACCAATCAGAATTCTGAAGTGAATCCATTTTCAATATTATTTTCCAGATGATTTTGGAGCAAATTAGCCGAAAACATTCGGGCAGCACATGCGACGACGTGATGGAAGTTGGTTGGAGTTTTTTGTGGAATATCACCGATGAAACACCAGTCAATTGTGCTCGATTCTTGGACGCCAAAGGATTGGATTTGTTCCAGAAGTGCTATGAAGCTTTCAAAACGGAAAGGTAAGTATTTTTAAAGGTCGACTGCGTTTTCACTTCGAAAAGGGGTGTGCATTTTTGCGTAATTTTAATTGTTTTGCTTGTGTGTATGCACACAACGTTTTTTTTTCTTTTTTTTTCTCCGAAAAACGTGTGTGCGGTAGAGCACGTTTTCCTCCGGTGACTCAGGTGTCTTTTTCTATGGTTACCGTTTTTTATCAGCAAAACTTGTAGTGAAAGCGCAGTCACCCTTTAAAGATGAACTTTCGAGTGTGCAGATTGATGTTTGTATGATATTTAAATGACCCGGCCAGGCATGAAACATGTGTGTGAAATCTGATAGTATTCGATATTCTAAGGTATATTGAAACAATACAAACTTGTAAAAAACCTTCTTGTAAGAAAAAAAGGTTAAAAAGGAACAAAAATAAAACCTAGAGTTAGATCTCGAGAAAGAAAATATATGGCCTAGAAACCCAAAATTGTGCGATGATGCTCCAGCGAACTTTTTTATTCACACGTTTTAGAGCATTATTGCACGCTTTTGGGTTTCTAGGCCATATATTTTTTTCTCGAGATCTAACTCTAGGTTTTATTTTTGTTCCTTTTTTACCTTTTTTTTACAGGTTTTTTTTTGTTTTTTCAATATACCCTCGAACATCGAGTACTATCAGATTTCACACACATGTTTCATCCCTAGCCGGGTCATTTAAACTATGTAAAACTTGTGAAACAGTAATTTTTATTTTCGAAAAATTTACTGTTTTATAGCTTTTATGAGGTCTGGATAGCACTTTAAACGTAATTCATACGCAGAATTCTCAGTTAATTGTGTACAGTTAAATTCTACAAGTCGTTGCTACTGTAGAAACAGCAAGTAGTTCAAAAACAACAATTGTTTTCTGTAAAAGTAAATCTATTGTTGCGGTTTTTGACCTGTCGAATCCGATTATATTATCAAAATGTTCCGTTAATCCCTTGAAAATCTAGTAATGTTCTGTTAATTGCAATAATTAAGACTATACTATACAAATTTACAAATAACTTTGTTATTGAGAAGTTCAAAAAAAAATCTGAATCACAGAGTTTATGATCCCGGCCAAGGTGTTTTTAAAATGGATGCAATATTGAAATCCACGAAAACACAATTCATGTTATGTCAAACTGTTTTGAAACGTATTTCTTTGCGTTGGAAAAATCACTGTTTCACGAGTCTTGAGAATTATACTTTCGAGAATCAAAATGGCTTCTTCGATTAAACGATGTGGGATCTCAATTTATATTATTATGATTTTTGAAACGTACTCAATACCTAGTTCTGAATTGAAAACAAACTCAAAAAGAATCATCTGCGCCTATCTCTCTCTGATATTCCTGATTCTCCGAAAATTATTAGAAAAATAAAGATATTAGTTTAAAAAAAATTCCTGGCAGTGGAATACATAGTGAATTCACATTCAAAATTATCATCAACAAGATAGATTGGAATCCAGATCAGCAACATTTCTGATTGCTAATTATGTTTAAAATTTGAAACAGTAATTTTTAAACTTTTATTCTTTCAGAGAGCTTGTTCGAAACATGATGGGATTGATCGGCAACATTGCTGAAGTCGATGAACTCCGTTGTCAGCTGATGAAAGATGACTATGTCAAAATCTTCTGTGCACTTTTGGAAACACAAGACGATTCTATCGAAATCAGCTATAACTCGGCTGGAGTATTGGCACATATGGTCAGCGATGGAGAAGAGGTTTGGAGCAAGTTGACGATTTCGAGAGATGAGGTTATGAAGAGTATTGTGAAGGTAAGCTTTTTTTTAATTTATTCAGTGAATTGAACTAAGAACTATGAAAATAGAAAAAGTTCAACGGAAATTTTAGAACAAAAAAATTGAAATGTTTCAGGCAACAACTGCTTGGAAGTTGACAACTCGTCGTTTCATTAACTACCGCTCGTTCCGCCCTATACTCCGACTTCTACCGATTTATCATGCATACGCCAGTCAACATTGGGCGGTTTGGGCTTTGGCCAATTTGACGACGACCGATGGAGAGAAGTGAGTTTTTTCTTCACCTATCAATCAAAACTTCAACAATTCTTCTCTTTACAGATATTGCGCATACGTACGTGATGAAGGAGGTCTTCCCTTGTTGGAAGAGTTGGTGAGCAATGAAGTCACCACTGATGAGATTCGAGCGTTGGCACAAACTGTTTTGGATAATATTCGGGATATTGAGAGCAAGTAAGAAATTATCTATTCAATTTCAAAGTCTATTTTTGATATTTCAGGAAAGTTCGAGAGCGCCTTGACACAATTGTCGAACGGAGCGATGAAGAGCCGATGGAGGTAGAAGGATAATCTAATCAATATATGTTTTTGTTTTTTTTTTTTTTTGAAAATATTTACGAAACGCGGGTTTTCACTAGTTTCTTTTTTCTAAGACATCCCTACCCTAATTCTAGTTTTTTGTTGCTCTTTCCTATACATTAATTATATATTTGAATGCTACTACTACTGCTGCTGTGATTCCTCCCCGTCTGTCCCCCCTAGGATTTTCAAATAATTTATTTTTCTTTTTTTTTCTGCAAAAATTCTGTACATTTTTTGGTCAGTTTCTCTTTTTGTCTAGTGCATCCCCGGTTTTCATGTTTTTTCTTTCTTTCTGTACTTCTAGATGTAAATAATCTGAATTTTATTGTCTTGACATTAATTGGAAATGTAAATTTTTCATTATACATATTTCAAATACTGGAGTTTTACAAAAAAGAACAGTTTTTAGAGCTCGTCGGAAATTGTGAAATCTATTGATTTTTACAGTCCACTTGATATACCTTTAATACACACATACACCCCTTTTGACCTCAGCTGGTCATTATGCATATGAAGAATGAGCGCTGTAATGAAATGTGTCTGAATCTCTTCATCTTGCGCACTATTTTGCTCTCGATTTTACTTTATCAGCATTTTTTTTTGGTAAACAAAACGAATTGTTTTTTTTTCTTGGAACACGGACTATTTTTTTCCTTGGAGAATTGATTTTGGTTAAATTTTTTAGATATCCAACCTGAGAATTCTTGGTCCTTCCTCAAATTTCAACGTTTTGAACATTGAAAATGATTTTTAAAATGTGTTATTAATCGTTCTGTAAACGCACATTTTTCATTAAGTTTTTTTGAAACTCAAAACAATTTATTGCAGAAAAAATGGCAGGTACGGGTACCAACAAAGTCTTCACCGAGGAGGAAAAGTTGAACGTGAGTTTTCAGTTTTTAAGTTAACTACATACGCAAAAATCAGAAGCAATGAAAACTGACAAAACCAAAACCATCTCGAAATTTGAAATCATATGATTAATCATAATATTTTGAGCGAGATAAGTTTTAGAATTTTGATTCAACTGTGCTGGATCTGCTGAGAAGTGAATTCAAACTAACTTCCATTTCCAATTGAAACTTCAAATCGCTGAAACTTATGTCGTTGATAAAAATGTACTTTCATGTTTTGAAATGCTTATATTCGTTGATTTTCATCGATATCGACTTCACATGAAATATACCCACGATAAGAGAACTCGATATCAACAAAAAAAGAGACATTTTTGTTGATAAAACCTTTGTGGCACATACATAAAACTGCCCGTTTTTGTTTGATTTGTGAGTTTTTCTCATAGTTTGAGAACTTTTTTCTGTATGTATATATATTTTTTCATTTTTAGTCAATATTCATGAAAAATGTAATATTTCAGAATAACAATGATCGGAAGAAGCTGGTTCTTCAACCCAGTAAGTTTTACTGCTCCAAAAACGGTTCCAAAAATCGTTCTCAAAAATCGTTCTCTTGTGTGACTTCAGCTTGGGGTGTTGCTTTAAGAGAGAAAATTGAAATCATTAAAATTATTTTGAAATTCAAATTAGTCACAATCGTGTAAAAATAACTAATATTTGCTCAAAAATTTACGTTGAATTAACAATTGAACAAAACATTCATGCGCCAATAACTATACTTTGAAACAGTAAACTTTTTTTTGAGAACTCCATAATGGATTCTTTTTTATAAATAGAATCAGAAGCTGGGACGATCGAAGCAAAGATTCTAAACATATTTGAACACTTTTACAGGTTTTGAAAACGTGGTGCGATTCGAATCAACGTCCGATGACAAAATTGGACTTGACCGATGCTGTGGTGGGTTTTTTTTTGTAGAACATTGAAAACCCGAAGACTGAAATTCTTCAAATTATACGAGGTTTTGATCAAAAATTTAAATTCTTCAGATCTCCGACAAACTTCTAGTCAAAATACTTACTATGCATCAACAAACTCTCACAGATCTCAACATGACAAATATTTCGGTAATTTATTTTCCTCCATTTGTTTTTATTATCGATCAGTTTCCAGGGTCCAACCTATGAGACGAATGTATTACTCGAACTGCGCCGTTTTCCGAGTTTGACATCACTCAAACTAACATCTATGGAATTGTTGCAATCGGAGTCATCAAAAAACTCGACAGGTTTTGCAAGCAAGCGAGACGTCCCTCCATTCACAACCCGATGCCCAAGACTTAAACACCTTCTTCTTCCAATAATTCAAAAGAAAGAGGACCCCTTCTCCAAAACATTTAAAGAAAACGACGAATTTGGACCAACGGTGAATGGTGTATTGTTAAAAATCTTTTCTCCATTATACCACCTTGAAACATTGGATTTATCGTATTGGACGAAAGTTGGGGATTTAAATTGTACTCAATCACTTCATCACTCATTGACCTCATTGATCTTGTACGATGTTCCGGATTTGTATCATGCGGTGTGGACGATTACGCAAATGACTGAATTGACGTATGTTTTTTGAATTTATGTTTTTTTTTATCAAAGTGTAAAGTAAACAATAAGAAAATCGATTTGGACACATCTCATCTATTCACCCTGATAACTGATAATGTCACTCGAAGTAAAAATAAATATCGCTACAAAATACCGAAATCAAACATTCGCAAGAACTTCTTCGTTCATAGAACATGTTCTCTTTAATTTCATTCTATTCCGTTGTATTTGGTTGATCGTATACTATTATTCAATATCGCGCATGAAAACCCTGGGTTTAAGTTGAGATCCTGGCTATTCCAAACTTTTTTTTTCGCCCACATTTTTCCCCAATTATACCTCATTGTTTCTCGATGTTTTTTTTTAAATATCATTTCTCATTATTATGTTATGTTAAACTTCACGTGGCAAACACGTATTGAATAAATAAATTAAAAAAAAAATTTAAAAAAAAGTTACGGTTTCATGAGTTTTTTATTTGCACTATCATTAAAAATGTCCAAATCTCGAATAATAATCCAAGTATCTGGGCCAACTGAGATTGATTTTTTTAGTGGTAAATAGTGGAGTTCGGAGTTAGTTATGAAGAAAATCGAATATCGAACTAAAAGTTTTTTATAGCTATACATTTTTTGAAACAGTGAAAAAAAAGGTTGTCCACTGAAACATTTTCATAAAAACAATTGTAGTGAAACCAGAAAACCAATTTTTTATTTGAAAAAAATGTTGCCTCATTGTTTTACCATTAAAAATTTGAACTTCTAGGCACCTGGACATCTCACAATCTGATCGAAAAACCGGCATCTATCCTCGACCAGTCTCAACTCTCCATCAAATTGTCTCCTGCTTGCCAAAACTCACTCATCTCGATATCTCATCTACGAATCTTGCTGCACAACCAAGTGCGAATGATTGGCCGACTAAAACGAAAGAACGGTACTGTACACTCATCCCAGCTCAAAATTACATTAAAAGTTAATTTGCAGATCTGTTCGATCGGATATCGTTGGTCTTCAATCATTAAAAAAATCATTGAAATTCTTGGGATTGTTCAATTGTGACAATGCTAGTCATCTCTCTGAAATCCCGGCTGAAACTGTTGCTGGTGATGCGAATGAAGATCAAGTCATAAAATCTCTTCAAGTGTATAAGGAAAGATCGGGATTGTTACAATCGGTCTTGAACGAGAGTTATCAATTATATCGATTTGGCAACAGTACTCCATTGGTCAGACATACTGAAGCACTTCATTTGGTCCTTGACGCGATGGAGAGACATTTATCGGATGACACACTTCAGATAGCGGCATCGGATAGCTTATTCTATATTATAAGAAAGGTGAGTGGAATGTTTTTAATACATTAAACATGGAAAATAAGTTATGCTATGTTTCAAAAATTATAGAAATGTTTTGCAAATCCAAAAACCATTTCGGTAAAACAGAGAAAATTTTAAAGAATATGATTATAAAAGTCACTTCAGAGAGAAAATGTTCAAACGTTCTGTTTTTCAAACCATATGGAATGTTTAGTACTCAATTTCACTGAAATTTTGTCATTTTTCAGGTCCAGATGGACAACGAGACCAAACAACGAGTCATCAAAGCGGTGTTAAGCTCAATGGAAGTGCATTTACAAGAGCAGGTGTTAGTCAGAAATTGTGTCCTAATATTGTGCCAATTTGAAATACCACAGGATATTCTTTTTGATTATAGGTACACCTTAACTCTTCACCTGTTTATTACCTCAACTTTGATATTTTCAGTCGTCTCGCCTTCCTTCTTGTCAGTGTCCTAAAACTTCACGATTCTGACAATTTGACGCAAAGAATTGTTGTATTTTTGTTCAGTTCGATGGCTTGTCAGGTGGAGAATGATCAAAAGGTGCAAATTTGCAAGCTTGGAGCTATGGAGGTATGATTTGAAGTTTCTTTTGGTGCCATCATTTTCAATATTATTTTTCAGATGATTTTAAGTCAAATCAGTCGCCATCATTATCTCAAGCAATACGATGATGTGATGGAAGTTGGTTGGAGTTTTTTGTGGAACGTCACCGATGAATCACTTGTCAATTGTAATCGATTCTTGAACGTCTATGGATTAGATTTGTTCCAAATGTGCTTTGAAACTTTCAAGTGTGAAAGGTAAGTTCTTTTTAGTCTCAAATTTGCTTCACAAATTCAAACCAAAATAATAACTTGTGAAAAATTAAACACAAAAACAGCATTTTAAGCTGAAACTCGATTTCCAGAAAGCTCGTTCGAAACATGATGGGATTAATTGGCAACATTTCCGAATTCGATGAACTCCGTTGTCAATTGATGAAAGATAACTATGTCAAAATTTTCTGCGAACTTTTGGAAGCACGAGACGAATCGATCGAAATAAGCTGCAACACAGCTCTCGTATTGGCAAATTTGGTCAGCGAGGGAGAAGATGTTTGGAAGATCAATTTGACAATTTCGAGAGATGAGGTTATGAAGAATATTGTGGAGGTGAGTTTAGCAAAGAACTTGATTCATGATTTCCATGAACTAATTTTCTTGGAATAAACCCCAATAATTGTTTTAGGCTACCAATAGATGGGATATAAAAACTCGTCGTAACATTCAATGTCGCTCATTCGGCCCTGTGCTCCGACTTCTACCGATTTATCATTCATACGCAAGTCAACATTGGGCAGTTTGGGATTTAGCCAATTTGACGACAACCGATGGAGAAAAGTGAGTTTTCTATTTTGTTTTTTTCATTATGATACTGCTCGAAAAATTTGATCATATAGTTTTCCGAGATTTAATTTAAAAAATAGAGTTAAACAAAAAATAGAGTTAAAACCCGAAATAAAAAAATGTTTTTAGATATTGCGCCATGGTACGCAATGGAGGAGGTGTTCCAATGTTGGAAGACTTGGTGAGAGTCACCACCGACGAGATTCGCGCATTGGGGTATATTGTTCTGGATAATATTCGGATGTTCGAAAGCAGGTGAGAGCATTTTTTCCACGGATAAAATATACTTTTTAATATTTTAGAAAAGTATTAGAGCGCCTCGATATAACTACTCAACCAAGCGGTGAAGAGCCGATGTAAGTATAATAATGAATAATTCTTCTTTTTTCTAATACACTCCTATTAACCATATGTTCAGATTTTGTTCACCCCTGTTTTATACATGTAATTATACCAAAATGTATTTATGAATACCACTTCCCTCTCTGTTATCCTCAGGTTATAAACTAACATTCTATCTTGCAAATATTCTGTATATTTATTGGCCAATATTTCTTCTTGTCTAGTGTATCCTCAGGGTTCATTTTCATGTTTTTTTTCTATCCATAATCTCAAATGTATATAATCTAAATGTGTTGTCTTGAAATAAATTGAAAATCTTATTTTATTTCTTTGATATCTAAAATGAAAGAGCGTTCCATTGCGCATCTTTTGATATATAACATGTCACTTTTTACCATAGTTCTGAAGACGGAGAAATGTTTAGAAAATGAGTGACGAAAAATATCGAATGCGAATCTGCATTTGGTACAATTTCAAGCAAGGCAAATCGGCTGCGGAATCCCATCGTACCCTGTGTGCGGTATTCGGTGAAAACGCTCTGTCTGAAACCCAATGTCGGGAATGGTTTCGACGTTTTCAAAGTGGCGACGAGAGCATTGAAGACCACGAACACGGCAGACGACCTCAAATCATCGACAACGACGAGTTGAAAGCCGCAATCGAGTCCGATTCGTGCCAAACCACTCGAGATCTCGCGGAACGTTTTGATTGCAGTCATGTCACAATCGCGAATCACTTGCACGCAATTGGAATGTCTAATCAATCCGGTAAATGGGTGCATAATGCTGTCAGAAAATAAATGTGAATAATCTAAATTTTTTGTCTTGCAATAAATTTAAAATCTTATTTAATTTCTTTGATGTCTAAAATGAAAGTGCGTTTCATTGCGCATCTTTTGATATATAACATGTCTATTTCCACTCTTTTTCTGAAGACGGAGAAATGTTTAGAAAATGAGTGACGAAAAATATCGAATGCGAATCTGCATTTGGTACAATTTCAAGCAAATCGGCTGCGGAATCCCATCGTACCCTGCGTGCGGTTTTCGGTGAAAACGCTCTGTCTGAAACCCAATGTCGGGATTTTTCAGTTAGGCGAGTTTCATTTTTAATTTTAGCGTAGCAGTTTTCTTTAAACCGAATTTTTTTTAGGTATTGCACCATGGTACGCAATGAAGAAGGTGTTGAAATGTTGGAAGACTTGGTGAGCATCACCACCGACGAGATTCGCGCATTGGGGTATATTGTTTTGGATAATGTTCAAGATTTTGAGAATAGGTGAGTCTTTTTATTTGAATTTTAAGCTCGACATCTATTTTTTTGATATTTCAGAAAAAAAATTAGAGGCCCTTGACATAACTACTCAACAAAACGATGAAGAGTCAATTCAAATTGAAGGAGAAAATAACTGATTTTTTTGCGTCTAGATTTTTTGATCCTATTTCCTATGTATTATATAGATGTATACTACTATTACTGCTGCCACAATTACTTCTCTGCCCTCAGGATTTTCAAATAACGTATCTCTATTTTTTCTTGTAAAAATTATGTATATTTATTGGCCAGTACCTCTTTTTGTCTAGTTTATCCTCAGGGTTCATTTTGATGTTTCTTTCTATTCAAACTCCCAAATGTATATGATCTAAATTTATTGTCTTGAAATGAATTGATAATTATTTTTCGATCTCAAAAAAAAGAAAGTGCGTTTCATTGCGCATCTTTTGATATATAACATGTCACTTTTTACCATAGTTCTGAAGACGGAGAAATGTTTAGAAAATGAGTGACGAAAAATATCGAATGCGAATCTGCGTTTGGTACAATTTCAAGCAAGGCAAATCGGCTGCAGAAACCCATCGTACCCTGTGTGCCGTATTCGGTGAAAACGCTCTGTCTGAAACCCAATGTCGGGAATGGTTTCGACGTTTTCAAAGTGGCGACGAGAGCATTGAAGACCACGAACACGGCAGACGACCTCAAATCATCGACAACGACGAGTTGAAAGCCGCAATCGAGTCCGATTCGTGCCAAACCACTCGAGATCTCGCGGAACGTTTTGATTGCAGTCATGTCACAATCGCGAATCACTTGCACGCAATTGGAATGTCTAATCAATCCGGTAAATGGGTGCATAATGCTGTCAGAAAATAAATGTGAATAATCTAAATTTTTTGTCTTGCAATAAATTTAAAATCTTATTTAATTTCTTTGATGTCTAAAATGAAAGTGCGTTTCATTGCGCATCTTTTGATATATAACATGTCTATTTCCACTCTTTTTCTGAAGACGGAGAAATGTTTAGAAAATGAGTGACGAAAAATCTCGAATGCGAGTCTGCATTTGGTACGATTTCAAGCAGGGCAAATCGGCTGCAGAATCCCATCGTACCCTGTGTGCCGTATTCGGTGAAAACGCTCTTTCTGAAAGCCAATGTGAGAAATGGTTTCGACGCTTCCGAAGTGGCAACGAGAGCATTGAAGACCACGAACACGGCAGACGACCTCAAATCATCGACAACGACGAGTTGAAAGCCGCAATCGAGTCGGATCCGTGCCAAACCACTCGAGATCTCGCGGAACGTTTTGATTGCAGTCATGTCACAATCGCGAATCACTTGCACGCAGTTGGAATGTCTAAACAATGCGGGAAATGGGTGCCGAATGATATCAGAAAATGAATAAATTGGAAATGTAATGTTTCATTATTATGACTGGAATTTTGCAGAAGAGAAAAAGAAAAACAATACTCTAGAGTTCGTCGGCGTATGGAACCTTGGAAATTGCACCGAATGATGAGATTGATGGTTTAGAGAAGGCTTTTTGAGCAAATTGGGTGATGTCTGAGGCAGAGACCTGGAATTTAAAGATTTAGAAACTGTTCAAAATTTCAAATTGGAATACTAACCTTCTTAATATTCTCAATCAAGGCACTGCGACTCGGACCTTTTCCGAGAGCATAAATCGCTCGTTGAACAGCTTCGTTAGCTCCATTCTCGTAGGAGTTTTGAATCTCAGCAATCGCTCTTCTCTTGGCTCCTTCCAAATCCTCAACTTTTGGCGATTTCAACGCAGTCAATGCAGACTTGACAGCAGAATCAGCTGAATCTCGGCTAGCTAGCAAATAGACACCGACAAGTCCGACTTGTTCATAAGAAGTTTGGAATGCGCTGCCAGCAACGCCTGATGGAAGTTTTGAAAGACCGCTCGAGATTCCAGGAAGTGTGGCGAATCTGTAATTGAACATTTTTTCGTGTTAATAGAAATTTTTTTCGAGTTCAGTGCAAAATTTGCGAGTAGAAGTATTGTCTAACTAAAGAAATAATCCGTTTATTATTTAATTTTTGTGATAGCGAAAAAGAGCTTTTTTCATTAAGAAAGATGGGCTTTCTAATTGAAAATCAGGCTTGATCGGAAACGACTTTCCGGTCAGAAATTATTCAGACGGAAAATTTTCGGTTTTCGAGCAAGCCTGATTCACCGTTTTTTCTGCACTATGAAAACTATCACATTTTAAAGAAACATAAAAAACTGCGAAACTCACTTCAATGGTGAAACCCGTCCGATATGTGCCAAAAACACAGCTTGAACTGCAAGGGCATTCGCGTCATTGACAGCCGCACCATTTCCAGCCAAAATGATATGTGCATCATTTCCCTTGGCGGCTCTTCTGAAGTCTCCACCCTTGTACGGCGAGGCAGAAACATTGGCTGCTGAACCATCGGTAATTGGGAGCAAATCATCGGCGTAGTGTTGGAATGACGTCGAGTTGGTGTTGATTCCAACAATCACAGCGTTTCCACTGACAAAGTGTTGACTCTATAACCTTTTATTTCATTCTTGAAGGATTTAAAGAAAAACTTACAGCGAATCCAGCTAATGATTCATTTTTATAGGCTCCAATTTCGTCTGGTTTTGCATAAATTGAGTTGGCCAAAGATCCTTGACGGAAAGCGGCACGATGAATACCTTCAAAGACGTAGTCATAAGCATTGTGGTAGGCAAGATCAGCTTTGACTGTTGGGACAACATCTTCGAATTCCCATGCTTTGAATGCTGGTTGAGAAGCAACATGTCCAAGGATTGACAGTGCTGTGTCAGTGTGATCGCGACCTACTGACATTTGAACGCCGAACACATCACGAGTAGAGAAAGCTGTCTGAAAGTTTTTTCTTCAAGTTCCCCTCTCCAAAAAACAACTAACCAAATTAGCGCCAATCGCTGCTGATGACCAAACAACAGAAAGTCCTGGATAATTTGTGGTATCACGGCCGACGAAATTTCTAATGTGATGAATTAATCCACTTTGCTTGTCGGTTTGATAACGAGATCCGGCGCGGAAAGCGAGAACCTAAAAAAGTTAGTTTTTAATTGAAATCTTGTGAGGAACCTCACTTACCAACTGACTAACAGCTCCGTTTCGGTCTTTGGAAATCAATTGCAAACCGTTGCCAAGCTTGGTGTTTAGCGATTTTGAAGTTTGAGCTTTAGCGGCGGCAGCACTTCGGGATACAATAGACGATCTCATTATGACGAATTTTGTGATTTATACCTGGAAAAATTGAAGTTCAATGACATCACTATTTTTATCAGTTAATTATTTCTGTCAAAGCGAAGTGATCAAACTAAACCCATAAATGTGTCAATGAAATTGATAAACTAGTCGAAATTCAAGAATTTCTGTAGAGAAGATCATATTCTTCTCAATTGAAACTAGCTGAATGCAACATATAAACTGGATAGAAACTTGAGAATCTTGGTAGTTCATTGAAAATTTTAAAAAATAACTTTTACGAAAAATCTTCTCTCGAGTTTTGAATCTACTTCTGAAACAAACTAGTTACGCTGAAAAATACTTTAGTTCTCTCTCTACATCTTCAAACAAAGATTTTCTGTATAAAAACCCTGATAAACCGCCAAAAACACACCGTAAAAACGCTTGAAAAAAAGAAATGAAAATTCCATCTTGCGCGTTCTACACACCGAACACCACACTTTTCCCCAAACTACACACATTTCCATCCACCGTACCACCAATTCTTGGCGGCAATTTGAATTTTTGAATTCTCTTGATTTTTTCGATTTGTGTACTTTTCGATGACACATGAAATATACCCACGATAAGAGAACTCGATATCAACAAAAAAAGAGAAAGAAAGAGACATTTTTGTTGATAAAACCTTCGTGGCACATACATAAAACTGCCCGTTTTTGTTTGATTTGTGAGTTTTTCTCATAGTTTGAGAACTTTTTTCTGTATGTATATATATTTTTTCATTTTTAGTCAATATTCATGAAAAATGTAATATTTCAGAATAACAATGATCGGAAGTGGTGTTGGTATTAGCTTCAGAAGCGAGTTCTTCAACCCAGTAAGTTTTACTGCTCCAAAAACGGTTCCAAAAATCGTTCTCTTGTAGGAAACCCCAGTCAGAATCCCAGTCCAAGGATTCTCCAACGGCTCTCGTCTCCGTTTGGTGCTTATCCCAACCCAAGACCCACGATTCCACATCAACTTGGTCTCCCCAGGCGACATTGTTCTCCACTTCAACTCGAGATTCGATGAAGGAGCCATCGTCAACAACTCTACCCAAGGAGGCCATTGGCAAGCCGAAGATCGCTTCCCACAACCATTCCAACAAAACAGAATCTACACTTTGGAATTCATCTCCGATGGTGGAATTATTCATGTAAGTCAGAAGAATGTATCATTTTAAATACTTAGAATAATTCTTGTAGATCCACATCAATGGAAATCAATTTGCCGATTTTGTCGAACGTGCTCCATCCCACGGAGTTCATCTCATCGAAATCGACGGAGGAGTTCATGTTCACTCAGCTCACGTCACTCACTAAATTTTTCGGTTTTTGTGATAAATGTTTTTCAGACTCAATGTTTCATTTGAAAAATAAACAAAAAGTTGAGTGCGCCTTAAAGAGTACACCTGAAAAGTCTTGTGTACGCTCTACCGAACAGCCGGAAGAAACATGGTTTTTTGAAAACTAGTTTTTTTTAACACGTTTATTCATTGAGCGAGAAAGTGTGCTCTATTGGCGAGTGTATTTATTTCAAATTTTCTTGTTTTTTATTTGAAGAAAGTTGTGCATACACTTCACGACAATTTGCACACTTGCTTTTTGTTGAAACCGGACAACTCTAATAAATTTTCAAAATACTTCGTGTGCGTCAACTATTTTTTATCACTATCTCGATTTTTTTCGACATTTCTGACAAAAATGGCTGAAGAAGTTGTCACTGGCTTCAGAACGGAAATGTTCAACCCAGTTAGTTTGAGCTGTACACCTCACAATATCTCAATTTCCTTTTAGCAAGTGCCAGTTAGAATTCCAGTGGACGGATTCATCAACGGTACTCGTCTCACTATTGTGCTTCTTCCCACCCAACACCCAAGATTCCATGTCAATTTTGTCTCCCAGGATGATATTGTTCTTCATTTCAACCCAAGATTCGATGAAGATACTGTTGTCAACAATTCTACTCTTAGAGGTGCATGGCAAGCGGAAAATCGACTCAAGCAACCATTGCAACCGAATAGAATTTATACTGTGGAATTCCTTTCGGAGAGTGGGAAAATTATTGTAAGAATGTTTTTTTTAACTGCAAATTTATGTTTTTTTTTTCAGATTTCAATAAATGGAAATCAATTTTGCGAGTTTGCTGAACGCCTACCATTCCAAGGAGTTCAACAAATTGAGATTAGCTCAGGAGTTTTCGTTCATTCAGTCCTCATTACTCGCTATGCTGCATAAATTTTTATTAGACTCAAAACTTTTTTCGCAAAAACAAAAAAACTTGGTGTGCACCTTTAAACAGTACCCGTCAAAAGATTGATGTTCGCTCTATAGAAGAATGAAAATTCTTTTTATTTTTATTTTTTTTGAAAGCAAGTTTTATTTTTTCTTTTTCCCAGGATTCAAATCAATTTTAGAATGTTTGTTGTGAGTTTATAGTGCAATAAAGCATCGAAGATTGCAAATATTGAATTAAACCACTCTAAATTTACAACCCCACACATAAAAGAGTAGAACAATTATATATTTATTCAACACATGCATTCTCCTCCTCATTCGTCCTCAGCTGGTCTTTTTGCAAATAATGAATCCTCGCTCCATCGAAATGTCTCTAAATCTCCTTACTTTGCCCACTCTTTCGCTCTCAATCAATAGATGGAGAAGGGAAGAAGAAAGAAAAAACGAAGGACTGGATTATTTCGGAAAATTCGATTGTTTTCTTCCCTTTTTTTGTGATGTTTTGGCTTTTATCTTTTTGAAATCGCTCTCGTTTTTGTCTGCGTTATGTGGAAAAACGAAACAAATTGGTTTTTCTTAGAACTTGAAGTGTTTTTGCCGCTTGAATAGTTTTGCGTGACATTATTTTTACCGGAAAGAGAATTTTGTCTAGCTGACATCATATTTTGCACACCTCAAACCTGAAAATTCACAGTTCCTATCTTCCAACCCCAAACTCCCCCAAATATCAAGTTTCAATGTTGTAAACAAAAAAAAATGATAAAAATTTCACATGTTTTATTGATCGTTTTGAAATTGAATACTTTTACGTGTGAAATTTTCTTTCGTTTAAAAAACCAAAATTGTTGAATTTTTTCAGGGAAAAATGGCGGCTACAGCCACCAAAAAAGTCTTCGAATTCACCACAGATGAGGACGAGTTAAATGTGAGTTTTTTTTTCAATTCGAAAAAAATCTAAAAAATTTTGGAATCTGACAAAAAAAAAAGAAAAGGTCAAAGCTCACTAGAATTAATTAATCTTCAAAGTTGTTTGAAGTTTCGAAAGAATTGCGTGTGAAAAATGGCAGCATTGCAACTTTTAAGTTTCACAGTTTCTATAAAACCAATTTTTCTTGAAGATAAGAACAATTTTTCCAATTGAAAGCAACCTTATAGATAAATTAAAATTAAATCATGAAACACCAAAAATCAAAAATAAGTATAGTAGCTATCAGACAAATTTGATGATCATACAAAAAATACTAAAAGATAAGAATTGGTCATGCGATGTGCAAAGTAGACAAAAATGCAAAAAATTTACAAAAAAAAATGTGCAGTGTGTGAATTATTTTTGCAGAAAATTTGCAAGTTTTCAAACAGCGCGGGGATTACTGTTGCAGCCTGTCATGAATATCAAACAACCCCGCGAACTTAATTTTTTTGAATTTCAATGTATTTCTTTTTTTTTATTCAAAAAACTTATTTCGCGGGGTTGTTATTTAGCTGCGCATGACATCTGCAACAGTAACCTCCGCGCTGTTTGAAAACTTGCAAATTTTCTGCAAAAATAATTCACACGATGCACATTTTTTTTTGTAAATGTTTTGCATTTTTGTCTACTTTGCACATCGCATCAAGTAAAACAGGCTAGAAAAATAGAATGATTAGCAGTTTGAAAATCTCCTAAACCTGTTCAAAATTTCAAATAATATTATCTTAGTTCTTGAAGGGTTTTAAACGAAAATACCTGTAAAATTACTGAAATTCGTAGTCTAAATAGAATTCAAAAAAATGAAAACATTTCCAGCTAAAAAAATGACAAAAAGCTTTCTCATTCGAACTTTTAACCTGATTTTCAGCGATAGGATGGGCTATTTTAATTACTAGATGTTTTTATAAAATATAAGAATTTTGAGACTAGTTTCATTCACTTCGGCAGTTGGTTTTTAAGCATATTATAGTGATCAAGAGAAAAAATCGTGTTTTTCACATCTGTTCGATTCACAAAACTATGCTTGAAAATGAGCTTTAAAAAATGAAAAATCCATTTTTTATTCAGGATGATGGAACGGCGAATAAAGAAATCATGTGCGATTTCTACAAGTTGAATCTTCCTGCAAGTGCATCGATTTTGAGTAAACAAATAGCAAAGTCTCAAGCAAAACGAGGTGAGTTCATTTTTTCTTTGTCTAACAAGTACTAAAAATAGGGAAAAATGAATAATTGCATGTGCATGGTGTTTAGTTTATTGAATAGGAATCAAAGAAAAGTACGTTTCAAAATTTTCTAACTGTTCAGCAATAAATATAAAAAATACACATCATTAACACGGGACTTAACTGACTTCTAATATTAAAGGTGCTTGAAACGTATTTTTCACTGGCCGGTTCCGATTCTTTATAGCACCCATTTCTGTTGTTTTTGTTGTTGTGATTGTGTTTGTTGTCTTCTTGCAGCCGAAAAAGAGGATCGTCGACGTCGTCGAATCGATCTCTCAACAGTTCGCGAACAAGACGAGACCAAACTCTCGGCATCTGAAGAGCACTCGAATGCCGCATCCTCGCCCGCACCACCTCCACCACCACCATCACAAATCGCACAGGACATTTTTCACACGCCGCGATCTCGCGTCGATAACGCGAGCGTTGACGCAAAATTGCGACGAAAAGCGTCGCTACCCGAAGAGACGCGAAAATCCGAGCCGATGGACGAGGAAGAAGTGCAACTGTTGGCGTTGTTGTTGAGTGAAATGGAGACGTCGGACAATAGGAAGTTCTCGCTTCCCGTGATGACACCAACGCATGCACCACAGCCAACACTACAACAACCACCAGCGGCGCCACCAACACCAGGTCTACCCAGAATGCCGCCAAACATGAAAGTATCTGAATGGCTTTTGGAAAGATCGACATCGCCGGATAATTTGTCTGTAGGAACGTCGGTCATGTTGGAAGATTCGGGATTGGTTTTGAACTATGAAGAAGAGGATGATGATGAGTTTTTCGACGCGCCTGAGGAAAATGTGCATGAGCAAAATGCAGGTAATATTGTTGTAAAGTTATTGTGTTGCATAAGTGAAAAGCACAGTGATTGCGTTGCATATTTTAATTTTGAAAGTGATGAGAAGCACTATATGTTGTATTTCGAGTATCGTGAAGAGTGAAGAATGTTTGTCGGACTTCTAGGATTGTGGGAAAGCTTTCTGAAACTATAGAAAAAACACTGAGCACTTCAAGACCTAATAATTTCGAATGGCTATAAAATATTTTTTAAAAGTACTTTTCAAATATGTCTGAAACAGTGAAATAATATTAAACCGTAAAGAAAATGAACAACCGTAAAAATCAAGATATTTAAGAATTCCGTGAAGCCTTTAAGAAAAATTGAGTAGTTTTCATGATAAAGCTTGAAAAAACTTTATGGGATTATTCAAAAATTCAAGAAACTTCGGAAAACCTGGGTACAATTAGGAAGTTTGAAGAGCTCTAGTAAAAAGATGGGTGAAAGTTTCGCTGAATATCCATTGAATTTAATGAGTGAATCGATGATTTACCATTTTTGAAGTTTGATGACATGAAATCTGTTCTTAAAGAATCTTTATGAGCTGAGCAAAAAGGATATCTGGCCTACAAATTTTAAACCAGAAAAAAAACTAGGCCACGCGAGCAAATGCGCTCGAAAACACACAAAGCATTTCTTTATTTTTTTCGCTAGGTTTTTCAAGCGTCCATTGAAAACGAAAATTGCCTTGGAACGTGTAAATATTCTTTGAATAACATCAGAGTCATTAAAAACTGTCTTCGCTTTTTACTGGATAAAGCTCAATAAAAACAATGATGTTACGGTACACCACAAACGACGCACAAATGCACAAAATCTGTGGGCATGGTGTGGAATCCGGAATTCGAACAAATGTTTTCTTTTTTCTGCAGCGAGTTCAAACCAACTTTTGGAACTGTTCACTATGTGAACAAGAACAATTAACATCAAAGCTAAATAATGACACTCGCAGTTTATATACCATGCTCAACTCATGAGGAATCTTTAATTACGATCTGTATTTTGAAATTTACTATATTTTCAATATCAAAAATGTTATAGCTGAAATATACCTCAAATGATTAGTTTTTGAGCGTTTTCACGAATTTGTCTGAACATTTCGTAAAAAACTTCTACATTGAAAAGCCAGTTATGTCCAAAATTCAAACATCCACTATTGATAAAGTTGTTTTTTTTTCAGTTCTGAAGTAAAATAGGAATTTTCTGATGTTTCAGTTAGATTTTGCGTATCAAAAACCCCTATTGATAATTTTAAGCTCCGGTTCTGAAAAAATACGAAGTTAAAAAAAAACTATATTGAATTTTCGAAAATACCCTTTTATTAAATTTACCAGTTCCAAAATTCTACATTGCTGTTCAAAAACGCTGTATCGTTTGCTGCAGAAAAAAAGAAGAAATTTATTGCCTTTCTGAAACAGAAATAGAAAAAAATAGCGCACTTTCAGGTCTCTCACTGAATCGAAATATGGCTATGACCCAATCACTGGTTCGAGTCGAAGAAGAAACTGTCACCGATGGAGGAATGCGCGACGCCCTAATGAATGGAATGAGATCCGCGAGAAGCACATCTGTCAGTCCTCGACCAACTATTGAACAACAATTTGTCAGGCAATCTCCAATCAGCGCCACCTTCAATGTTAAACACTCAGTGAGTTTTCTACAGAGTTTTTGTCAGTGTTTTGTGTTCTCTGTTAACCCATGAGTTTGTCAACATGTTATTTAATTAACAAAAAAAGTCTGTCCCATTCAGCATACAATGGTTCGAAATAATCAGCCAATAACTAATCACAATAACAATGGTTTGATGACGGTATCCCAACAATTAACATCAACGCCATTGTCATCGAGAACTGCCAGGTCCGTGTTACGTGTACATAATATTAACTCATCGGCAAATCCCCAACCCAAATTTGTGCAATCAACAAGAGGAATGTCGAATGGGGGAACGAGTAGGAGTCAGGTAAGGGTTTTGAATTTTTGGTGTTTTTGTTTGTGGAGACTAATTGTTTCGGGAAGTTTCATCGGAGGTAATACAGTTATGGCTACACTTCTGTAATTATAATCGTCAAAAAAAGTTCCAAACCAAATCCTACAGTTCCGTGATGTTGGCATGACTATGTTCCATCAAAAAAGTCGGATTCCAGCAAAAATGTTAAAAATCTAGCCTGAAAAAGGCCAAATTATTGATTTTTTCGACTTCTAACCTGTATTATAATTGATCATTTTGTCGTCAAACAGGCCAGGACCTAAACGGGTTTCATTCCGTGCCGAAAAAGTCCGACTTGTTTTAATATGGATTGAGACAACATTTTGTTTAGCTCGAAAAAAGCTTGTTTTTTTTAAAATAAGCATCAGATCTCATTTTCCAAAAAACTTATTATAAGTTTTACTTGAAAATAAAATCCACTTTTTCATGAAAATAGAAAAATACATAATTATAAGTGTCATGAATTAAAAAAAACTTACTTTTTTCAAACGGTCCGATAGGGGCCTTTGGACGGCTTATTATTTGGTTTATTATTTTCACGGGTTACACTTAAAATAACCGGTCTGCTCTGAAAATGTTAATCAGAAGTTAACGATAATGTTTTTGACGTATGATATAGCAGTCTCACTAACATCAATGAACCTTTGAAAATTGCATAATTTCAATGCTTCAGGCTGAAATTGAAACAAGCACACCATCACCTCGTCCACATCCAGCCACCAGCAACCACACAACTCCTCAAACACCACAAGTCACAATCAATCCATCCACTCCATCAAGACCCGCGTCAGTCGCCTCATCAATTGGCGCAAAATCGACGTCAGCGAAGAAGGCGTCGTCGAATCTCGAGGGATTGCAAGATTTGATTCATATGCAAGAGGAAGGTTTGTATTTTTTTGTTGTTTTGAGAAAAAATGGCGGATTTTATGGGGTCAGGGGTTTCTTTTGGGATTTTCTGAAAACCTTAGCTCATTTCCAGCTCTCCGTCGCGCGGCTGATGGCCAAATTGAAAGGAAAATGTCGTGGCACAGTGATATGGATGCGAACCGACAGTCGACTTCTATCCATTCTTCAGTCGGCTCATTGAGCTCTAGTAAATCTGTTGATGGAAATAATACGCTGAACAAATCTGGAACTCCAATTAGCGTAAGATTGAAAATTTTAAAACCATAGAAATTTAGTTTCTCAATTTTCAGAAAATCCCTGGACCTCGATCTCGTCTACCAACACCCAGAGGTTCAAATGTGGCGAAAAGAGTGTAAGTTTAATTCTGATTTTCGGTGAAAATTGGTGAAATTGGGGGTTTTTAGATCGATCGGAATTCAGACAGGTATTGTTGAGTGTCATTTTCACACGGATTTTTCCTTTTGCACAGTTTTTGCTGAAATAGATTCCAATAAGCAAAAAAAAAGAGTATTTTCAGACATTCCGTGGCCACCGCCGTGCGTTTTACGACATCGAAGCCACAGTCTGTCGGCGGTGATAGAAGCGGTGGAGCAGTCAATGGAGCAGGAGGATTTGGAGGAGGAGTCGAGGATGAATGTTTCTGATTATCAGATTAGTAGTAGAGGTTGGTTTTTATTAATTTTTCGAAAATACAACGAAAATTATTTTTTTAAACAGTTTGATACTAAAAACGTGATTTTTTCCTGAAAATTTTCAAAAAATCTGAGAGCTGACAACATTTCAGAAAATAAATATGTTTCTTAAATTGAAAAGTTAAAACTAGTATTGTTTATCCGGCGAGGTCAGAAGTCGCTTGAAAATGGGAAGAAAATGAAATTGATTCGGATCGCGGGTAGATCAAAAATGTCTTGTAGCGACGAGGTGAGTGTTTAGTTCTTTTGGAGCAGAGACAAATCAATATATTTATTATACGTTGCTTTTTTTGTTTTCAACAATAAATTTAGCAAAGCTTCGCGTTTTTGAAGGAAAAACTGAATTCAAGAGTGCCGGAAGTGTGCACACCCATGTTAACGACATGTGTAGATATCCCCGATTTCAGGCACTGTTAATTTTTTATCAGAAAAACTATTTGAAATGGTTATTCATTCAATCAGTTCCGATTAGATTGTTTGACATTTTTATGAATTTTCACCATGTGAAATTATTGAAAACTAGTTTCTGATAATATTTGAATATGAACCGCATTTTTCTTCATACAAATGTTTTTTTAACATTTTACTACGAAAAAGCAACTCTCTTCTGATTTCATTGTGGTAAAACAACAAAAAAATCAACGTTTAACAAATATATTGATTTGTCTCTGCTCCAAAAGAACTACACACTCACCTCGTCGCTACAAGACATTTTTGATCTACCCGCGATCCGAACCAATTTCATTTTCTTCCCATTTTCAAGCGACTTCTGACCTCGCCGGATAAACAATATTTTATTAAAATTAGTATTTCATATATTTCTCAAATTGAAACGTTAAAATAAGTATTTTATTGATCGATAATGCCTTACTGTTAACCACGTTTTTTTCACTGTTCCAGACATTTCTTAATTGAAAACAAAAAAATCTTTGAATATTCTACGAAAAAAATTCGAATCAAAGTGAAACTAACAAATTCAAAATAGAAATAACATAAACAATATAAATTAGGGCTGAAATTCAGTAGTGATCTAGTTAATTCAGCAAACCTGCAACGATACGTAATTTTTTCCTTTCTTTTAATTTATAGATTCCAGTTGAAAACTGAATTTATGGTGTATATAATAAAATATTTTACTGTTTCATTTCTTTATTGAAAGGAAAATTGAAGCTCTCCATTAATCGTGGCGAGCCCAACATTTTCAGAATCGAAGTGAAGATAAATTCTAGTAATGAAGTTGTCTTGCAACTTTTGCAATGGCTTTCTCCTTTTTTTATGAAATAATTTTTGTTTTGAGTTTGAGCTGGTAAGCATTTCTCATAAATCTGAAACAATATACAAAATTTCTGAAACAGTGAAAATTGTGAAACAAAAATGCTTGTGAATGAAAACAGTCAGAGAAGAACATTTTTTTGATAAAATATAGAGCTTTTACACGACCAAAAATAAGTAAAATTTATTTTTTTTTACAACATCAGACAGAAATTTTTTCAGAAAAATCAGGAATCAAAACAATTTTTAACTTATAACTATGAAAATCAAAGCAATTCCATTTTTCCAGCCCCATCCATCCTTTCAACATCTCATCGTCGATTGGCTCGAAGTTCCCTTTTATCATCTTCCAACTGTGATTCATCGCTTGCGTCTCATCTACTTAAGCCACCTAGACACTATAAATAGGACAATATTTTACCGGTTCCCCTCCCATTCTCTCTTTACCCTGATTTTTCGCATTTTAACCGGTTTACGAGTACGTTTTTTTTTGTTTTGGTTCTTTACTTTATCTTCATCGCTGAAATGTGCCAATTGACCTGTAAATATGATGATAGTTTTATTGTTTTATTCTCCTTTTTTCCGAATTATTTTGCGTGTTTTATATGAAATGAGCTTATTTTTTCGAGATGAAAAGATTTCGTGACATGGATGGATGAAACGTGGATTTGTAGGAGATAAAAAAGAAAGCGATCTGCGTAGGTTCAGTTTCTAAAAAAGTTTATACAAAAATTCCAGCTATGAAAGAAGTTATATTGTTTATGATGTTGCTTGGTGAGTCTAAAAGACGAGGTGTAGTGTAATGAATACTTTATTTTACAGAAAATTGTACATGTATATATGTGGTAAGTTGAATACTGAAAATGGCAACACACAATCTTTAAAAACTCATTTGATAGTTTCACATCTAGACTTTGAACCCCATATTGCAAGTCATTTAAAGCAGAAACCTGCTGAAAGTGTTCTTCAGCGCTTCCCATGCCAAAAAATTTAAAAACTCATATTTTCTTAAATTAAAGACAAGAAATTTGCCAAGAAAATTTGTTTATGACAAATTTGAGTTAAACTACAGGTGGTAGCGATTGACAAGAGAATGTTTTGAGGAAACTATGGCTTTTTTGACGAGATATATATCATTTTATAGATCTTGAGACGCTGATCAAGGATCCGTGATCAATTTCTGCTAACCGCTTCTCTGAAACTCAGAATTCACTTTATGGCGATTTTTCACAATTTATAAATAGCTCGGTATTTAATTCAGAACTAACAAAGTTGTATTGGAAGGTTATCAATCTGACGAATTTTTTCCAATGAAAATTCTTCTTCAAAGAAGGTCAAATTTTCTTGAACATATTTTTACAGTGTTACAAGTGATTTTCCGTCCAAAATGAATGTTCTAGGGTTTCTTTTCATGCCGAAGAACCCTTAAGTACACCCATTTAATCAAATAATCAAAAATTGGAAGAGAAAATTGACATTTTCTGAGCAAACTTCGGGACTCAATTTTGAGCTTCAGAGAAGCGGTTGGCAAAAATTGATTACCAATTCTTGTTCAGCGAGTCAAGATCTACAAAAGGATATATGTCTCGTCGAAAAACTTCATATTTTCCAGAAACCATTCCCTTTGATTGATAAGCCCTCAATTTTTCTTTAAACTTTGAATCGAAATAAATTGAAAGGAATAAGATATTTGTCCTAGACCAAAAAATGCCCAGTCGGAGAACCTATCAGCGTCCGACACCCATCAAAAGATTGTCCCAGAAACACTGGATATGTTCTTTCCAATGAAAACACCCATTTCGTGTGCTGTGGTGAGTAGAACACCTGATTTTACCAACCAGATAACCACGATTCTAATTTCAGAGGACAAAACTCCATGTCTGAATACTGGAATGATTAGTCATTTCAAATATGACATTGATGATAATAATGTGTTTTATAGAAGACACGAGTAAGTGTGCGAATATTTTAGAACTTTGATGACATTGTTATTCCAGAGGTGTTGGTTTTCCTCCCAAGTCATCGCATATCTACGAGTATAAAACAAATGGTCGCGAATTTCTATGTCGTAAGTCTTACTTTCTATATATATATAGATATCTGATGCAGCACTAGAATGTTTAGCAATACCAGTAGGATATTTGTGGTTGAACATTTCGCGTTCACAAACGAACATGGAGTTCCGAAAAGAGAACTTGCCAGTTGGTAGGTTGCTTTTCATTTCATAATATGGTTTTTTTCCACCAGACTTCACAGACATGGAAGATTTGGATCATAGCCTCAAAAGTTGCACGAAACACGGTGATTGTGGAGATGGAGAGTTTTGCGGCGATGTTATCAACGAATCATTCGAGTTCGAGGGACATTGTGGTGAGTCGTTTAAAGCACGCAATGAGTGTGGGAAGTACGGTAAGCTGAAATGTGCAAACACCGCACTATTAAGAATGCACACAATTTGATTTTTTCTCGTCTAGCAACGAAAAACCAGCATAAATTTGTTACCAGTAATTTATGGAGAACCAAAAATAGAGTCTTCCCTGGAAAAAATGACGCTGATTCTAATGGTGTTTTTAGATTTTCGCAAAACTTTATAGTTTTCTCAAAAATGGGCGCACCGTTTTTGAAGTCTGGTGCGCACAGTTTTGAGAAAAATAGGAAATTTGGTAAAAATCGAAAAACACCATTAGAATCAGCATCATTTTTTCTATGGAAGACTCTATTTTTGGTTCTCCATAAATTACTGGTAACGAATTTATGCTGGTTTTTCGTTAATGCGATGTCCAAAGCTGAAAAAAAAACGTTCAAAGCACTCTCTCTGTTTCACATACTATTTCGTTCAATCGCGTCGAGACCTCGTACAGTACTCTCGAGAGAGTGTGTGGAACAGAGAGAATCAGGCGGATGCTTTGAACGTTTTTTTTCGCTGATTTTTCGGTTTTTTTTCAGCTTTGGACATCGCATAACAGTCCAAAAAAAAAAAAATCTGCATTTTTGCCTAGCAGTGTGTTTGCACATTTCAGCTGGTAGATTGCTCGTTTTTTTCTAGTCACACAGGAAAGTTGTGAACAAAATCTGGAGTTTTTTGAATTTACGTGCTGTTTTTAATTTTTGCGAAACGAGATTCTTAATGCTGAAATTTCAGCTCCAACGTTTTTAGTGAGAAAACGAAAAACCCTGTATAGAAGCAATTTTGAGGGCTGGGGCTTAACTAGAGAGTAATCCAGTATGAAAATGAATCATGGCATATTTGTTTTCTTCAAAAATCTCAAAATCAAGCTGAAAATTTCAGAACATGGAAGTTCTTTGCAAAAAAAAAAAAACAGAAAAACGAAATGAAAACAAGCCCACGTAATTTTTTCACGTTTTTATTATTATTTCTGTCTGTCCGTTTAGATTTCTTTTTGTCGTAATAGAAAAAAAAATGTAACATTGCTGGAAGTGCTGTAATTTTTCATTTCTATGCAAAACTGACTATCCAGATGTGTAGCTCAATAGCCCATTTTTGTTAGTTTTTAGTTCTCAATTTTGGTATTTATGACCTACGTTGTTTCAATTTCAGTATCTCTGATTCACGGAACATTGTACATTTTTTGAAGTTTTTGAAATCAAATATGTTCTCATAAAAATTTTTAACAAAAAAATTTAACAAATCACGCGATTCTTTCTGATTTGATTAATTTTTCCAGATGGTCGTACAACACAGGATAATTTAAATAACGGAGGAATTTTAATCATTTTTTTAAGATGACGATTTTATTCGATTTCCTGTATTTTTTCTAGGGCAATGTGGACACGTACACATTTTTCTGCGGTTATTTCATTTCTCGAAACTGTTCACTCGATGAATGGGAACCGCAATTTCGATTTGGAACGATAGAGTTTTTTTTCAGAATTTTTTCAGACTTCGAGATAAATACATGTTTTACAAAAAACAAAAAAAAAACAACAATTTCGGTGTGTGCAGATTCAAAAAAAGTTTATAACGCAAATTCGCAGTCCATAATTTTTGATTATTTTGCAGTTTTAAAAATGTAGAGTTCTGAGGAATCAAGAAAACTGGGTTTCAAAAATGTTGCTTTTGAATATTCAAAGTTTGTCCCAAAAATTAAAATACAGAAAAGTATCATGTTTGATGCGACAAATCAAAACTTGAAAATTCAATAAAAATTTTCAAAATCTGTCGAAGTCTCTGCGAAAAGTTAGACGTTTTATTCTAAAAAAAAATCAGAATTTATAAAAAAATCAGAAGTTTCACTCTAAAAAATCAAAATCAAAATTTTGAAGTTGAAAAAATTATACGAAATTAAGATAATTTTCGATTTCTGAGTTTACATTTTAAATTTTTCATTGAATTTGTTTTCAAACTTCATTTTTTGAAAATGAAAAGTTCAAGTTTTTCAATATGAAATGAGCAGAAAAAACGTGGAAAAAATCATTTAGCGTGACCTAAAAAATGATTAAAATTCCTCCGTTAGATAAAATAATGTTTCCTGATTTGATTAATTTTTCCAGATGGTCGTACAACACCAGCCTCCTGCATTCAAGATAATGATTGTGGAGGTGATGAATGTCTTATAATAAATGAAACACAGACATTGGCCGATAAAAGTCACATGTTTTGTTATAAAGGTACGTTACAGTAACTTGTGAAGAAAAAAAAAACTGTCGGGTTCATTTCAGTTCCTCTAAACACTGACAAGCCATATGAACAACAATATGCGATGCGATCATTCACCAAAAACCTAGCAGTTTGCAACAAGGACAGTGATTGTGACAGTCAACACATTCAAGGCGCACACTGTGGCATGTATACGCAATTTCATTGGACAGAATATGTTGCTGATTCGGATCCGACAAAGATTGGCGTTCAAAAGGTCGGCAAAGGATTATGCATGGAAGGCAAGTTGAGAAAGGTTTTGAACTAACACAGTGAAAAAAAAAGTATTTTTTATTCAGAAAAAATTAGTTACGAACTTTCCCAAAATAAAAAACATGTGTCTGCAAAAATGGGAGGAGTTTGTCCTGTCTGAAAATGGCAATGGTCCGCACACTAAATATGCGCGCTTGCCGCACAGTTTTCGGGAGAATATTTTTAAAATTTTTCAAATATTTCGTGATATTATTGGCTAAATATCTGCAAACTCGTTGATTTGGTGTGGAAAATAAAGAATATATTCCGATTTATAACCAATACACTAAAATCTTTCTCCAAAACTGTTCAGATTACACATAAAACGTTATTTTTCCATTTTTTTGCCAAATTTTGTGAAACATGGAATATTCTTTCTGTAAGGTCGTAATATGTGCCAGTTTATGTTATGCCAGTCTCTCCCACTTCCCACAATGACTTCTTTTTGCCTGTTAGTCTTATTTACACTCATCTGGAACAATAAAACAAAAAAAAATTCAATTTTGAATTTCGCGCAATTGTGTGCAAACACCGCCTTAAAAAACCGCGGTAAAAAAAGATACTTTTTTTTGCCTGTGACTAAAAAAAACTAAAAACACTGATTTTCAGCCAAACCAATTGCGTTTATCTTTACGCTCTTGTTCCAAAAACTCGAGCCACTAGAATCTGATCAAAAATACTTGCCAGTTGACATAGATCACAATGACTATTTTTACATGGAAAAATTGAAACAATGTGAAATGAATGCGAATTGTACACAAGGACAATTCTGTGGAGAACGCTCACGCAAGCTCGCTGGAGATATTTCAATGGGCGAAGATCGCAAATACTGTTACGCAGGTATTCGGTTCCGAAATCATCCTAAACGATATTCTAGTTTTTTTTTGCAGTTCCGGGGAGAAATAGTTCGGATGTCGAATATGTGGTCATTCCTGATAGAACTGGTCTACTAGTTTGTGATAATAGTGAAGATTGTGAGAGCGGAATGTGTTATATTGAAGACGATTCCCAGTTTATGGGTGTTTCGCAAAATGGAACTAACAAAGTTTACGATGGTCTTTGTATCAAAGGTGAGCAAATA
The DNA here is from genome assembly GCA_900536415.3 of Caenorhabditis sp. 38 MB-2015. Taxonomy (NCBI): domain Eukaryota; kingdom Metazoa; phylum Nematoda; class Chromadorea; order Rhabditida; family Rhabditidae; genus Caenorhabditis; species Caenorhabditis quiockensis. The sequence continues at coordinate 23,192 of LR548995.1, read as the reverse complement.
TTTCTGGCAGGCAGGAGAAAAATTACACTGACAAGGGAACCTCATGAGGTCGTTAACGGACTTTGAAAGGAGACCTACGTCATCTGGTACAGTTTTTTTATGCTGATCAACATCCTGTATCTAACTTTTGCTGAGCTCCACAAGGAAAACTGAAAATTGAGCCTAAAGATTTCGCTGAAAAATTGAAATACCTCTTCTAATTCTTATGTTTTCAGTAGAGTAGAAGTACTAAAGGGTTCTTTGACATGAAAAAAAATGCTGGGAATATTAACTTTTCATAAAAACCCGGCTGAAACGCGAGAAAAATAAGTTTGAAAAATGTGCAAAAAAAAGATGTTAACAAAAACGTGAAAAATCATGAAATTCACTCTAATTTTGCGTGAAAATAATACAATTTTATAGAAATTTCAGAATTTTCAGTTTTCCTAGTGAATTGAGCTTCTTTTGCATTTGTTTTTTGTTAGAAGCGAGATGTTGATCAGTATAAAAAACTGTATCGGATGACATAGGTCCCTTTTAAAAGTCCGTTAGCACCCTCATATGGTTCCCTTGTGAGTTTGAGAGATTTAATGATATGAATTCGCTTTCACATTGTGAAACATACACTTATTTTGTATCTCTTTGTAAAAATTAATTTGCAGATAACCCAGGAAGTTCATTCACGATTATTTTGATTCTCATGGTCGTAGTCCTCATTCTCATCATTGCGATTGGCCTCGTTGTGTTCTTGGTGCTTCTCAAATCCGCAACATCTAAGAAACCTAAGAATGAAAATATGACTTCTGAGAAATCATCGGAGAGAACTGATAGAGAAGGATCAAGTTCGAATACAGAAAGAAAAGTGGATGGAACTGGCACAATTAGATCGCAGAAGGAAAATGTTTGAAAGGAGAATACTATGGGTTTAATGAAGTATTTTAACATTGATTTTCAAAAATCTGTCTAGATGGGCAGCGAAATGACCGCTAAATTATGATCTGCAAAAAATCGTAGTGAATTTTTTAAAATATGCACACACCGAACTGGACGAGCAAATGATTTGATTTTTTCTCGAAAAACGACCTGAAAAACAATAGTTTTATTTTAATCAAAATTAAAATTTATATTTTCGTGACCCCTACAACATGACATTTTTATGAATAAAAAGAGGGAGTCAATGGTTTACGAGTCAGTTTTTACAAAAATGACTTCTCCAATTTTGGCGATGAAAGCAGTTATATTGCTAATGATGTTGTTCGGTGAGTCAAATAAATTAGTCGAGGTGTACTGTAATGAGTACTGTATTTTTTTCAGCGAGTTGCACATGTGATGTGGTAAGTGGAGTATGGTACAGCTAGAATGGTGAAACGTTTGGTGTAGTCTGGGCGCACATTGTTCACTGAGTAACGCCACGTCAGAACAGAACCACACAAAACATAGCAGGCAGCACAACCAGGAAATTGTCGGCTGCTCGTTTGAGCGACCTCTGGTCGGATACGTGTCAGCAACCAATTGAAAACCATCAAAGATCAATGAAATTCTGCCGGTCGCAATTTACCAGTGTGCTTGATTGTTTCGAAATGACTCAGTCCCAAAAAAGTATACATAGATGAGATAGAATAAGGATAATCATTGTCATCAGAGCGCACTTGATCTACTTCAACGAAAAAACAAGCAACCGACGATTACCGGGTTGTGTAGCTTGCTATGTTTTGTGTGCACCTCTCGTATATGCCTCGTGTCTGTTGAAAAAAGTTATTCGCATTTTCCTTCTGGCTAGTTGTAGTGTCATTTCTCTATTACAGTGCTTCATCGTTTTTTTTTTTTTT
>LR548995.1:0-21338 GCA_900536415.3 Caenorhabditis sp. 38 MB-2015 | reverse complement strand
TCACGTCATGTCAGCATGCAATTGACGAGATTGAGAGAGACGCAGAGAAAAGTTCTCCGAGAGAAGTATAACAATGAAAATTTTCATGGCCGACTGGATAACGGGCGTGTCTTTGAATCGAACGACGGCGCCGAGCTCTGGTTCGATTCCCCCACGCGCCAAAACTTTTTTATTATTTTTCTTTTTTTTTCAAATTACATTTTTTTACAACGTTCTCTTGTCAGATACTAAAAAATACACTCTCACAAATAATTGGAATACATTTTTAAGTTTCGAAAACACATTAAACTGTAATTTGAAAAAAAAAGAAAAATAATAAAAAAGTTTTGGCGCGTGGGGGAATCGAACCAGAGCTCGGCGCCGTCGTTCGATTCAAAGACACGCCCGTTATCCAGTCGGCCATGAAAATTTTCATTGTTATACTTCTCTCGGAGAACTTTTCTCTGCGTCTCTCTCAATCTCGTCAATTGCATGCTGACATGACGTGACATGTACTGTATTAGGGAGATATTGGACACAAAAATGAAGCAAATGTGCTCTACTGCTCCATGTGAAAATCGGTGAAAAACACTTTCTTTACAGGCTAGTAAATGTCCTGTTGGAGAACCTCTTAATGGTAATAATTGTCCCAAAAACATTGCATTCACTCTTTCCGGTGGAAACATCTGTTGTAGTGAGTCTATATCCAGTCAATACCAATGAAATGAACATTTTTGCAGCCAAACCAATTGCTTTCCTTTACTCGGATTTGTTCGATAAACTAACAACTGTTGAACAAGACGGAAAAATCGCTCAAAACTACTTGCCAGTTGACAACCAGAAGCCATGCACTACCAATTCACAATGTGCTAGTGGACAATTTTGTGGGGAGAGCACGAGTTTGTTGGATAGTGATCATCTAAATGCCAATGATCGTAACTACTGCTATGTAGTTCCTGAAGGAAGTATCAACTATGTTATCCTCCCTGATAAAGTTGGTCTTATTCCATGTGATAATAACAAGCAATGTGTGAAAGGGACTTGTCACAAAGATAAGAAATCGATTTTCATGAAAGTGTCAGAAGATGAAGGAGGGGAAGCGTTCAAAGGGCTTTGTGTTGAAAGTGAGTACTTTGGTTAAAGTTGAAAAAAAATAGCCCCCAATATATCTGTATTTACAGGAGGAAGCAGTTTCTTTATAATGGTTATCGTGTTTATCACGATTGGTGGGACCATTCTTGCCGCTGTGATTGGTGCTGTTGTGTTCATGGTGCTCCGCAAATCGGAAACACCAAAGAAACCCAAGAAAGGAAAGATGACTTCTGATAAACCATCGGAGAGAACTGATAGAGAAGGACCAAGTTCGAATATAGAAAGAAAAGTGGATGGAACTGGCACAATTATATCGCAGAAGGAAAATGTTTAAAAATAGAATACCATAAAGAAGGTGTTGTGTTGAATAAAGTAATATTGGAAATGTTTGTAACTTTGAGATAGACGAAACCATGTAATTTTGGATCATTATTTGTTCATTTGGTTTGATTGTAAAGCGTAATCTTGTGCGATTAGATTGTGGACATCGCTAATATTGAATTTGAATGAGGTAAAAAAAAAACTTGAATTCTAAATGTGTAGTTATTAGAACTGTTGTTTTCACTAAAGTTGTAAAAATGTTGTGTTCGGGCGCCCGGATACACTAGTGCCGTTTGCCCGAAAACACTTGCACCCGAATACACTACTGCACTAATACAGTGCCAGTCAAATGTTTTTTCTTCCATTCTTCACAAAAAAAAACAACTCAAAAATTATAAAATAAACAAATTTACGTGTGGCGGGCGTGCGGGCGTTTCAAAATGCATGCGTGCGGGCGTCACATTTTCAAGCTTACCCGCAAACGGCCCGCAACGTGGGCCCTCAAAATTGTTCAAAAATGAATATATTCATGCTTCAGTACAAAGAAGATTCATATTCACGTCAAAATAGTCGTGTTGAGCAAAACAAAAACAGGTAAAACAAAATTTTTTTGTCTGCGCTGCTTGATGGGTTATGTGTGCTCTATTGCAACTGTCTGCTTCTTTTCTCCCTCTCGGTTTTCAACACACTCTCACAATGTTCGGTGTTTGCAGATTAAAAAAAGTTTACGACGCAGTTTTGCAGATCATAGTTTTTTATTATTTTGCAGTTGTCCTTTGAATAATTTGTTCACGGAGTGTGTATTGCAAAATTACTGTTTCAAGATTTTGATGAAAAGCTCAATTTTTTAAACAGTTGATTACAATCACTACTTTTTTTTTTGAAATCATTTTTGGAACCATTAAAAAAATTAATTGTTTTCCTAGGCTTTTTGAAGCATAAAATTTTGCAATCCAGTATTTATAAACACCATTTTACAGCTGGAAAGATAGGCTATCACGTAGGTGGCCGAGACCCTCTCGGACAAATCGACTTAAATAGTGGAGGTATGTTTTTTTTTTTTCAATATTATGTTGAATTTCATTTGGTACCTTACAGCATCGTCCACATCTTCCTACATTGGCACCAATTTGATGACGTTGAGTGCTTTGGTTTTTCACGTCATCAGAATGTTTTAGTTTTTTGTTGTTGTAATAAAACATATTGTTCGAAATAATAGATTCAGTAAATTTAGCCCAAAGTTTTTAATTTGAACATGTATACATATTTTGAGGAACCCAGGTGTAGAAAAAAGAAAGGAAAAAAGGAAACAATAGGAAGTGTGACAATAATTTTAAAATATTTCATAGGACTGTTGAACCTGAATTTTCATTTATTTCAGACTCAAAAGTAATTTTTAGAGTAGTGGTAATAACGTTTCATGTAATCGAGCCACACCCGAGTTTTTAAAAACATATTTTACGTCAAATATCGGTTAGTTCGGGTTTTGTCGAAATTTTACAACCAAGCAAAATGTTTAGATGAAAACTTACAAGGGAACCACATAAAGGTGTTAACGGACTTTGAGACCTATGCCATTCGATAGAATTTTTTATGCTGATCAATATCCTGTATCTAATTTTTGCTGAACTTTGTGCGGAAAGCTGAAAATCGAGCTCAAAGTTTGCTCTGAAAAAGTCAAAATCTCTTAAAATTTATATGTTTTCTTTGACATGAAAAGAACGGGAACCATTATTAATTACGAAAATTCCGCTCAAATTCCAGCAAAATGAGTTTGAGATAGGCGCAAAAAAACAAGTGAAAAAACGTGGAAAATCATAAAATTCAGTTCAAGTTTGCGTGAAAACATTATAATTTTATAGAAATTTTGGAATTTCCAGTTTTCTACTGATAAATTGAGCTTGTGTTGCGTTTTTTCAGAGTTTTATCATTCCAAATGTGTAGAGAATGAAAAATTACACCAGATACAATAAAGTTTTTTGATAAATTTCCATAGGTTTCAGCATTTTTATTACCGTTGATATTTTTTTGGTCGAAACTAAAAATCACGATTTTCAGCTTTTCTAGTAGAGCTCACAAATTTTAGATACAGGATGTTGTTCAGCATGAAAAACTGTATCAGATGGCATAGGTCTATTAAAAAAGTCCGTTAACACCCTTATGTGATTCCCTTGTTAGGCTTACTTTTCTTCTGATGAAAAACGAACCATCTCCGAAAATATTTCGAAACACGTCATGTCAGCGCAATGAAAAACAGCAATTTGCGAGGCTGAGAGAGACGCAGAGAAAAGTTCTCCGAGAGAAGTACAACAGTGCAAAATTTCCATGGCCGACTGGTTAACGGGCGTGTCTTTGAATCGAACGACGGCGCCGAGCTCCGGTTCGATTCCCCCACGCGCCAAAACTTTTTATTATTATTCTTTTTTTTTCAAATTACATTTTTTTACAATGTTCTCTTGTCAGATACTAAAAAAATACACTCTCGCAAATATTTTGAATACATTTTTGAGTTTCGAAAACACATTAAACTGTAATTTGAAAAAAAAAGAAGAAAAAATAATAAAAAAGTTTTGGCGCGTGGGGGAATCGAACCAGAGCTCGGTGCCGTCGTTCGATTCAAAGACACGTCCGTTAACCAGTCGGCCATGGAAATTTTCACTGTTGTACTTCTCTCGGAAAACTTTTCTCTGCGTCTCTCTCAATCTCGTCAATTGCAGGCTGACATGACGTGAAACGTCGCCGAGCAGTTTTCATGCTCATTTCGTAGCCCTATTAAAAATCTTTTCATCATCACAAACCAAGATGTATTTTTATTTTCACTATAAATACATCAAATAAGTTAAGAAATGAGACCAAGAAGAACGATATGGTGACAATAAATGACAAAATTATGAGATTAGTCCGACATACTGTGACTAGCAGTGAGATGTGAAAGACCTTCCTCTTCTGGAAGTGGTTGACGTTTCCATCTTGGGTTCAACACAAGGATCAGGACACAAATCGAGTAGAGGAATGTGAAGACGCCGACGAACGACGAGGTCGCTTGTTGACCACACATTTCACCCTGTTTGGTCCAGCAAGTGTGCTTCCAAGCGGCTCTTTCGGAGATTCCCATTCCAACTGTGATGGAGACGAAGATGAAGATGACGACACCGGCGAGTTGATGGAATGGCATGACGAGTTGGCGGATTGGGATGGGCATACCGGGGAAGAAGTAGGTGACAAAGCCGACGAGGTACTGGAAAATATCACAATAGGCTTCTCTAAAAATCAGAGAGCTCAGCACCCGACATTTGCGGTGTTTTGTGTGTCGTATACTATATATCTTCTATTAAGCCATATTGTTTTTTTTTTTTTGAATTTTAACGGAAAAATTGATTTTGAACTCTGTTGACAAATAAAAAAAAATCAATTTTTGTCATATATTTTTTTTGAATTACTGTTTCAAAAGTGGCATAAAATGAAGCACTCCCAAAAAATATTGATATCAAATAAAACTCTGATCAAAATATCAAGTTTTTTGCAATCAAAACTGAACAGTCCAAAATCTGTAAATTTCACTGTTTCATAAGTTTTCTATGAATAATCAGAACCGGTGTCATTTTACTGAAAACTTCGTATTTTGAAACCTAACCGTCTTTGAATTCATAGAGATTTTAAAAACAATAAAAAGTACTTTTTTTGAAGTTGTTGAAATTCACTGTTTCAAGAAATCCTATCAAATAAATTTTTTTTAATTTTCACATTACAGTTTTTCATTAGGCTACAAAAACAGGAGTGTACAAAACTCAGAAACCGGGCAAAAAAAGCGCCAACAGAGCTAAAGAGATGGCAGAGAAACAGTTGGTGGCCACACACAAAACATAGCAGACAGCCAAACGCCGAAAATGTCGGCTGCTCGTTTGACCGACCTTTCTGATTTATTTTTTTGAATTTTCATTAAAAAAAAGTGTTATCGTCCGATAAAAATTCTGTATTTGCCAAAATTTACCGTTTCAGAATTATAATTTTAAAAAAATTACAGGTAGAGAGCGTTTTTAGCATGCATCCGGTCCTGAGGTTGAAAATTAATAAGAAGTATTTTACAAAATAGTATTCCTGTTAAAGTAAGTCCTAAAAAATAATGTCATGAGATGTTTTAATTTTAAAACGATTGTCAATCGCTAAGATATGACACAAAAACATAGCAGGCAGCCAAACCCCACGAATGTTGGTTGTTCGTTATTTTTTCTGATAAAACTTCTATGTTCTCTAAAATTTACCGTTTCATATATCTAATTAAAAAAAAACGTTACGAGTAGAGAGTGTTTCATTTGAGAGATGAAAGTACCGTAAAAAGCTACGAAGAATGAGAATATCTCGGAAACCACAAGAGTTATCAAAAAGTGGTCAATTGCAAAATTGTAGATCATGTCAAGATCTTCAATTTTGTAATTGTCCGCTTCTTGATAACTTTTGTCGTTTCTGAGATATTCTGATTCTTTGCAGTCGCGTTGGGTGCGCTTATATTACAGTTTTAACGGTAATATTTTCTGCAAAATATTATCACTGTTTTAGCAAATCTTCAAAAAAAAAAAAATGTCAATCGCAAAAGTATACTTATACACGTCATGTCAGCCTGCAATTGACGAGATTGAGAGAGACGCAGAGAAAAGTTTTCCGAGAGAAGTACAACAGTGAACATTTCCATGGCCGACTGGTTAACGGGCGTGTCTTTAAGTCGAACGACGACACCGAGCTCTGGTTCGATTCCCCCACGCGCCAAAACGTTTTTATTATTTTTTCTTTTTTTTTCAAATTACAGTTTAATGTGTTTTCAAAACTCAAAAATGTATTCAAAATATTTGCGAGAGTGTATATTTTAGTATCTGACAAGAGAACGTTGTAAAAAAATGTAATTTGAAAAAAAAAGAAAGAATAATAATAAAAACTTTTGGCGCGTGGGGGAATCGAACCAGAGCTCTGTGCCGTCGTTCGATTCAAAGACACGCCCGTTAACCAGTCGGCCATGGAAACTTTCACTGTTGTACTTCTCTCGGAGAGCTTTTCTCTGCGTCTCTCTCAGCCTCGCAAATTGCTGTTTTTCATTGCGCTGACATGACGTGTATGACAAAATCTCTGATTCTCTGAATTAAAACTTATTTTTTGGATGACTAGAAATAATATAAATCGATGTTTCGCTGAAATACTTACCTGAAGACAAAACGAAATCACAACCAACATTCCAATCCACGAATGCAATGATACCATATTAACAATTGGAGCAGGTTTTCCCTCCGCGTCTCGATGCAAATTATGATAGTCGAAGACGGCTTTCAACGCAGTGCACATGAACACCAAAATCACCGAATGTAGAACAACGTGCAATGTTTTGCTAAACTTCTTTCGCTCGTTGCGAAACACACGATACACCAAAATTGCTTCACCATACAAAAACACCATACCCATCACCATAAATGTTGGGTGATAGTTGAACTCTTTGTCGGGATCCTCGCTCCATGCGAAACCGTTCTCATAGGCGCTCATCCATATCGCAACCAATGAGACCGCCAAACCGCCTGCAAAAAATATCATGAAATTTCTCTAACAAAATTTGAAGAATGAGAAAAACCGGAGGAACCATGTGAAAAATTTCCATATTTCGTACGATTTTTATCCCATTACCTCTTATTTTAGAAATAAGTTCCACTGTTTCACGTGGATATCACAGGCAAAAAAAAAGTATCTTTTTTTTTTTTTTACCGCGGTTTTTCAAGGCGGTGTTTGCACACAATTGCGCGAAGACTTTTTTTTGTTTTTTTTGTTCCAGTTGAGTGTAAATAAGACTAACAGGCAAAAAGAAGTCATTGTGGGAAGTGGGAGAGACTGGCATAACATAAACTGGCACATTTTACGACCTGACAGAAAGAATATTCCATGTTGCACAAAATTTGGCAAAAAAAAATGGAAAAATAACGTTTTATGTGTAATCTGAACAGTTTTGGAGAAAGATTTCAGTGTATTGGTTATAAATCGGAATATATTCTTTATTTTCCACACCAAATCAACGAGTTTGCGGATATTTAGCCTTTTATAATATCACAAAATATTTTAAAAATTGTTAAAATATTCTCCCGAAAACTGTGCGGCAAGAGCGCATATTTAGTGTGCGGACCACTGCCATTTTCAGACAAGACAAACTCCTCCCATTTTTGCAGAAACATGTTTTTTATTTTGAGAAAGTCCGTAACTAATTTTTTCTGAAGAAAAAATACTTTTTTTTTCACTGTGCGTAACACACAAAAAAACATAAATTTTTTTAGAATCCCTGGATCAGAAGTTTTTCAAGAAATCTTCACTTGAAAATATTTTCCCAGTTTCACACAAAATATAACATTTAGTCGAAAATTAGATCCATCAGTTTTCCCATGAACTATTTCAGTTGGAGAAAGTTAGAAAAGATGGGAATACCAATATCACAAAAAATATCCGACATCAATTTTAGTTTTTTTTGTTTCGTAAATAACTTCTGAAATTCGCATTTTCAGCGTTCTTTATTTCAAAGTAATGTAGACTTTTTTAAACGAAATATGGGAACTGTAAAAAAAATAGTAAAGTACTACCTCACATGGTGGCTTTTTTTGTTGTTGTTCAATGAAATAAACATCACTGTTTCACATGGAGAATAATTACAATCAGGACAATGCAGTTTAATTGTACCGATAATCTAACATGTAGGCTGGAGACTTGCCCAAATTGCTCAGTGCTCCTAATGTAGTATATTGAAACAGTTATAATTTTAATATATATGGCACAAAATCGAATGAAAAAATGACCGGCTGTTGTAAATTAAAAATATACTATTCAGTTCCATGACTTTAAGTAACTAAAAAAGTACATTGAAACAGGGAAATGTTTCGATTTTTCGAGAAACTTACAACATTATTTCTGATCCATTTAGAGCAGGTTTTTTATAGTTTTGAAAGTCTGAGGTTCTATCATAGAATAGTGAAACTGGGATAGTTTTAGACATTTTTGGAATTGTCTAAAAATTTAGTTACAAGTCATGGAACACCACCAAACACGTTTTTGTAATCTCAAGGGTAATTAAAAATTTTAGAAACAGTGATAATTTTTTTTATGTTTAATTTTTACAAAAAAATATACAGGAGTATCTACAACCCAAAAAATGTCCGCATCAAAAAAGTGAATAGAATTTTTTTCTATTCAAAAGAGCATCAACAACTAGGAATACATGATTAATTGGATTAGTTAGAGCTTTTTAGTAAAAAGCAGCTTTTTGGGGAGCGTTTAGGTTTAAAATGTGTGTTACAGCTCAAAAGAGCACATATTTGCTCCCATTTTTGTTAGGATCCGAAAATTGAAATATTGACGACAAAATTAGCTCACAGGCAAAAAAAAGTATATTTTTTTTACCGCGGTTTTTTAAGGCGGTGTTTGCACACAATTGCGCGAAATTCAAAATTAACTTTTTTTTGTTTTCTTGTTCCAGATGAGTGTAAATAAGACTAACAGGACTGGCATAACATAAACTGGAACATTTTACGACCTTACAGAAAGAATATTCCATGTTGCACAAAATTTGGCAAACAAAAATGGAAAAATAACGTTTTATGTGTAATCTGAACAGTTTTGGAGAAAGATTTCAGTGTATTGGTTATAAATCGGAATATATTCTTTATTTTCCACACCAAATCAACGAGTTTGCGGATATTTAGCCAATAATATCACGAAATATTTTAAAAATTGTGAAAATATTCTCCCGAAAACTGTGCGGCAAGGGCGCATATTTAGTGTGCGGACCATTGCCATTTTCAGACAAGACAAACTCCTCCCATTTTTGCAGAAACATGTTTTTTTTATTTTGGGAAAGTTCGTAACTAATTTTTTCTGAAAAAAAATACTTTTTTTTTCACTGTGTAATAGGCCAGAATGAAACATGAAATATGAGATTTTTGAGAATATTTTTCAATGAAACGAAAAATGAAGAAAAAATGAATTTTTACTAGGGGTGTAAAACGGGTGCGACGGGTGACACGTCCTCCTCTTTCTGTTTGACACCCGCCACACCCGGCACCCGTCACACCCGGCACCCGCCACACCCGGCACCCGCCATACACGCCCGTACACGCCCGCACCCGTACACGCCCGCCTGAAAATACACACAAACAGCCGGGTGTCGCGTGTATGAAACCACACACAGACGGGTGTGGCGGGTGTCAAACAAACAAAAAAGCGGGTGTGGCGGGTGTCTAACGAACGAACAGACGGGTGTGGCGTGTATCGCGGGTCACCCGTCGCACCCGTTTTGCAACCCTAATTTTTACCAAAAAAAAAACCCCCGTTTTCCCACCCAAAACCCACCAAAAATCTGCGAGATCACCAAAATCACATTGAACACTTTGGCGCTTTGATCTTCGCGTAGAATCACAAACGACGGGTCGAAGAGAAGCGACATGTTTTAGCTTCTGAAAAAATCGACGAAAATTTTTCGGAGGGAGGCTCAGCTTGGTTCAAACAAACATGAAGAGAGGAGGGGGAGGGAGAAAGTGTGTTGAGGGGAGAGACGCAGAGATGAAGAGATAATGAAAATGAAAAAGGGGCAAATGCTCATTTTTGGGCAATTCGAGGAAGATGATAAAAAAAAAATTTGGAACAGAGAATTGAAACATTTGTAATTTTTTTAAAAACGTGATTTTTGCCTACAAATTTGGATGGTTTCAGAAACAAATCGAGATTTTCGATGAAAAAAATTTCATTCTATAGATTTTTGAACGCTGATCAACATCCTGTAATCCGATTTTGCTACATGCAATTTTTAGATTTAAAAAATATTTGAAAAAAGGGAAAGAAAATGAAAAAATGAATCTCAACGTAACATTTTATTATTGTTTGTCTCACGTGAATTTTTAAATTTTTAACCGATTTTTCAGAAAATTAGGAAACTTTTTGAAACGAGTTCCTCATTTTCATGTAGAAATCAACATTCTGAAAATCGGTACCTTTTTTTCAGAACATTTCGAAAAGTGCGCAAGATTAAAAAAATCACACTTTGATAATTAGTATTTAAAAAATTGGATTTTTTGCTGAAAACGTTTCAAATCTATATTTTTAAATTTTATATCTTAAAAACCAACATTTTCTGAAAACAGATAAAAACTGAAATATGTAAATGTTTAAGGCATAAACCTTCTTTTGTGAAAACCAAGATTTTTCAACCCTAATTTCGAAAAATTCTGCCGAAACTCAATTTTCATTATTTAAAATTTTCAAAAATTTAATTTCATCACCAGAAATTAAGAAACTAGAACTCAAAGTCGCCAAATTCGTCTTCAAAAATCTACATTTTCTGAAAAACGAAAAAAAAATTTGAACTTTAAATTTCAATTCCGAAAATCAGGATTTTTTTCTACAAAAATTCTTCGGGGGTTTAAAAAAAAGCATTTTTCAAACTTTGCCACTAAAATTTAAGTTTTCAGATTCACCCACAAAAATTAAAAATTGCCAATTTTGGCGACAAAAACTTTTTTATTTTTAGTTTCAAAAAATGCTCTCAAAACTCAATTTTCAAAATTTCACCACCAAAAAATCAAAAACAAGATGTCAAAATAGCCAAGTTCATCATCAAAAAATTGGTTTTCTTGAATTTTTGAATTTCAGCCCTAAAACCAGGTTTCAAAAAAAAAAGGTCACCAGATCAAAAATTCACAAAAAAAAAATTCGCAAAATTTTAGGTCTAGTTTCGCATAAAGACGAAAAATTCAAATTTCTTCATTTCCCCACCAAAATTCCTCTAATTTTCCGTCAATTTATCTTCCCAACAAAACAAATTTCAATGCGAATATAGTATGTATAATCCCCAAAGAGACGCAGACGATCAGAAAAATGCACATTTTTGTCGATTTAATTAGATTAAAAATGAATAGAGAGACCCACAATTTCCACTAGGAAAACAACAAACAAACAAAAATGCCAGTTATTTTTTTGTTGGTAGGTTTTTTATTGATTTTCGAGACGGAGAGGTTTAGAGAAAAAGTGTCAAAATGTCGAAAACAGACAAAAACGAAGGAAATATGTGTGTTTTAATTATAAATTCATTTTTTTGCTTTGCTTTTTGCAAAAATGGAAAATGTCATTTTCAAGAATGGGAAAAATGTTGAGGAATTTGGAAAATTTGTGGGGATGAAAAAATGAAGAAAAAAAAATTATTACTGTTTCATCTTCAGGTTATACTGTTGAGGTGTATTAGGTTATCACGTCATGTTAGCGCAATGAAAAATAGCAATTTGCGAGGTTGAGAGAGACGCAGAGAAAAGTTCTCCGAGAGAAGTACAACAGTGAAAGCTTCCATGGCCGACTGGTTAACGGGCGTGTCTTTGAATCGAACGACGGCGCCGAGCTCTGGTTCGATTCCCCCACGCGCCAAACTTTTTTATTATTTGTCTTTTTTTTTTCAAATTACATTTTTTTACAACGTTCTCTTGTCAGATACTACTCTCACAAATATTTTGAATACATTTTTGAGTTTCGAAAACCCATTAAACTGTAATTTGAAAAAAAAAGAATAATAAATAAAAAAGTTTTGGCGCGTGGGGGAATCGAACCAGAGCTCGGCGCCGTCGTTCGATTCAAAGACACGCCCGTTAACCAGTCGGCCATGGAAATTTTCACTGTTGTACTTCTCTCAGAGAACTTTTCTCTGCGTCTCTCTCAATCTCGTCAATTGCATGCTGACATGACGTGTCTTTAGGTTGTCTATATTTTGATTTTGAAAAAAAAAGTTTTATTAATGTTTCATCTTCAGGTTATATACAAAAGTAAAAATGAAGGATAATGACGTAAAATTAGAGCGTATAAAGTAGAACCTGAAAAAATCATATGTACTTGAAAATTTGTGACCTTCTGATCACCATGATGTAATTTTTTGCCAGAAGAAATTTTTATGACAAAAGTTGTGAAATTTGGAAAACTTATAGAAGGTCAAAACTATTTTACAAACATAAAAAACCCTGTTTCTATTTTGAAGCAAAAACAATTCCTAACAGTTCAAAACTGATCTGAATTGTGTAATTGTCAGAATTTCTCTGAAATAAAAATCCAGAACACCTCAATGTAGTTTGAATTTCAGCAGAGGTGCGCAAACTGGTTCTTTAGGTTGCCTATATTTTGATTTTGAAAAAAAAAGTTTTATTAATGTTTCATCTTCAGGTTATATACTGTAATTTGAAAAAAAAAGAAAAATAATAAAAAAGTTGAACAAAAATATTGGAATGGATAAAGCTCACGTAAGTTCACCTTTTTCCACCGGATCAAAAACACGTCATGTCAGCGCAATGAAAAACAGCAATTTGCGAGGTTGAGAGAGACGCAGAGAAAAGTTCTCCGAGAGAAGTATTTACAACAGTGAAAGCTTCCATGGCCGACTGGTTAATGGGCGTGTCTTTGAATCGAACGACGGCACCGAGCTCTGGTTCGATTCCCCCCACGCGCCAAACTTTTTTATTATTTTTCTTTTTTTTTCAAATTACATTTTTTTTACAACGTTCTCTTGTCAGATACTACTCTCACAAATATTTTGAATACATTTTTGAGTTTCGAAAACACATTAAACTGTAATTTGAAAAAAAAAGAAAAATAATAAAAAAGTTTGGCGCGTGGGGGGAATCGAACCAGAGCTCGGTGCCGTCGTTCGATTCAAAGACACGCCCATTAACCAGTCGACCATGAAAATTTTCATTGTTATACTTCTCTCGGAGAACTTTTCTCTGCGTCTCTCTCAATCTCGTCAATTGCATGCTGACATGACGTGAAAATATGTATTTTTGAAAAAAAAACCCTGTTTCTGTTTTGGATAAAAAAAAATTAAAAATTCCAAATTTATTACAGGGCGATGACAACTTGGAAGCGATCTCTCAAAATTGTCGGAAAACTAACTTGAAAAAAATTGGAAAAATATAAAACATAATTTCAAAACCAGACTTTTGAACTAGTAACATTTTATATCTATGTCGAAGTAGTCAGTTCCGGATTAACAAAAAATAGGTTACATTTTTATCTATTATCAGCCAGAAACAGGGAATTTTTATTTGGCTTCTGCCTACGTAAATAACCTTTATCTCACTTTCAATCAAAAATGTGTTTCTTTTGAGATTTCAACCAGAAACTACGGTCACTATAATTTTAAATTACAGTTTCAAGTGTTTTCAAAACCACATTTCTTGGTATGGAAACACGTTCGGATGATTTTGGACGGAAAAAATCCGATTCTGATACTTAAAAATGAAACTAAAAATCATTGGTTTGAGTATTAAAATTGGAAACATAGAAAAAATCTGTTTTTTTTTCCGATCTGTTTTTTTTAAATTTGAAACTGATTTCTAAAAGTTAAACTTACCATCCGCAGCATCGTTAAAATTGACAATTTAGGAGAAAATTGATCAAACCCTTCCATTGAAACAGAAAAAAAATCAAAACTTCAGGTTTGGAATCATAGGGTAAACATAAAAGCAAAGAATTGTTATTTTTTCATTCAATTTTTTTGATAGTGTGGGATGTTTTGAATCAAGAGTTCATTCTCATCCAACATTTCAAATCCCAAAAAATCCACGTCTCTATCTCTAAAGAACATTCCCTTCCTTATCACTCTCTCTTCCAGAAACCCAATAACTTTTCTTCTCGTTTTTTTCCGCTCAAACTGGTTTCAAAAAAAGTCATCCAAAAAAATTACAAAAAGCGGAACCAATTGCCCGAACCCACTACTTAACTGAATTTTAGAAATACGAAAGTTCAGTTTTCAAGATTTTTTATCAAACACGTCATGTCAGCATGCAATTGACGAGATTGAGAGAGACGCAGAGAAAAGTTCTCCGAGAGAAGTACAACAGTGAAAATTTCCATGGCCGACTGGTTAACGGGCGTGTCTTTGAATCGAACGACGGCGCCGAGCTCTGGTTCGATTCCCCCACGCGCCAAAACTTTTTTATTATTTTTCTTTTTTTTTTTCAAATTACAGTTTAATGTGTTTTCGAAACTCAAAAATGTATTCAAAATATTTGCGAAAGTGTATTTTTTAGTATCTGACAAGAGAACGTTGTAAAAAAATGTAATTTGAAAAAAAAATAAAAAAGTTTTGGCGCGTGGGGGAATCGAACCAGAGCTCGGCGCCGTCGTTCGATTCAAAGACACGCCCGTTAACCAGTCGGCCATGGAAATTTTCACTGTTGTACTTCTCTCGGAGAACTTTTCTCTGCGTCTCTCTCAGCCTCGCAAATTGCTGTTTTTCATTGCGCTGACATGACGTGCAAATTTTACATATCGTAGGGTTGAAATTATTAGACAATTGGAAGAACAACCATCATGGCCTAGAAATCCAAATAATACAGTACTTTTTGAAAAATATCAAAGAAAAATAGGTTCTTGCGTTTTCTAGGCCATTTTTGGTTTTCTAGGCCACTCTCTAATTTTTTTTTCGTATTCACAATACTACAGTACTTCAAAAATCCATAAAGCGGTAAAATGTGACGTAATGTTCAATGACCAATAGCTAATTTCTGACATCGGATTACTGTAGTTTTGTTTTCTTGACCAGGTGCATATTTTCCCGATATATGTCGATATTTGATATTAGTAAAAACGGAGCAAAAAAATTGATCAAAATATTTTGTGGAAACAGGAAAAAATTCAACATTTTGGGTTTGTAACAAAAATCGTATATTTTCAGATTTTTGAAAGTGTGGGATTTTTCTGGTAAGATCAAAAGTTCAATATCAACTTTCCAGATTCCAAAAATCCACGTCTCTATCTCTAAAGAACATTCCCTTCCTTATCACTCTCTCTTCCCGAAACCCCAATAACTTTTCTTTTTCCATTTCGTCACCGCCTAAACCGGTTTCCAGAAAACCAAAAAATAAAATAAAAAAGCGGAACCGAATGGCCTCTACTTAAACTGATAAAAATCAAACATTACGGAATTGTCTGAAAATGGGCAATTTTCTGATTTTCGCCGGTTCGACAACCATTCTAATATGTATTTCGATCGCGTTGTTCACTATGCATGGATTGGTCAACGAGATTACCGATATCAAATCGGAATTTGATGAGGAGATGTTGAAGTTTAGGGTGGGTTGAGAATGGAAAAACTAGAAAATATGTGAAAAGTGGTGTTGTTTTAAAGGGAGACATCAAACAGCATTTCAAAAAGTTTCAAAAAAAATAGAAATGGGTAGAGATGAAGATAAACAAAACTTGTTGATGATATATCCAATTACACTGTTTTTGGTCAGAGGTACCATTTCGAATATATGTTTCAAAAAGTTTTTTCTCGAAAGGGAAGCACAGAAAAGTTGTCCGTGAGAAGTACACTGTGTTCATGGCCGACTGGTTAACATGCGAGTCTTGTGAGCTAACGACGACGTCTTGTCGCTGGTTCGGTTCCCCCATGCGGCAAAATTTTTTTTATTTTTCATTTTTCTACATCAACTTCACAGAAAGTGTTTTAAAGCCATTTTTAAGCTATTTCAAGTAGCGAAAAAAAAATCAATGAACCAGGGGAACCGAACCATCGACGTTTGCTCAGAAGACCCGCACGTTAACCAGTCGGCCATGAACACTGTGTGTATTTCTCTCGGAGAATTTGTATTTGAGTTCTTCTCAATCTTGTAGATTTTTAGTTTTTTGGAATTTCAGAAAAATACCGGAAATTTATCATTTGCAGGTCCTTATCAAAACTCTGATAGTAAACATTTGATACTGAAAACTGGAACCTATAGTTTTTTTTCAAACACGAAAAATGAAATTTATTTCATGTGAAAGAGCGTATTCGATTTAGTAAATTTGAATTTACACGAGAAAAATACATTTTCAAGAATTCGCCCCCATGGGGTGTCGAACTCGGGGACTGGCGATTTTTCGTGCGCTCCATAGCATTGAATGTGTGTGAGCGGCGGTCGCGTCCGATCTGGCAGATGAAGCAACGTCAAGACCGGTTAGTCGAGGGTTCGATCCCGGGTGATGAAACTTCTCGAATGTTTTTATTTTTCTGTTTATTAACATGTCGGGGGATAACATTTTGAAGTTTGATGTTCTCTGAAGTTCAATTGTGATGTTTTGTGAAGCGAAAAATCGAACTTTGACTAACTTCCACTTCGTAAGATCAATAATGATCTTCTGAGCTCTAATAGCTCAATAAAACTTTCGAGAAGTTTCACTGACCGACCCGACGATGCTTCATCTGCCAGATCGGATGTGAATTTCAAAAAAAAAAACTGAACCTCTGCTCGAATTATCAACAAAAAAAACAGCTTCTTTAGTAGTACTGATATTGAAACTGTAATTTATTTATTTTTAGAATTAATTGTTTTGAGGTTTAGGGGTAATCAAAGAAAACTTCGACGAAAAATCTTGAAAACACTTTGAAACAGAAAATTATTCATCGAAACTAGTCGGTAACATGTGCCTCATCATTGGTAAAATTACCATTTCACAAATTTTCTATGACAATATAGTCTTCAGGTTCAAACCAAGAAAATTTAAATTGTTCGTCAAAGTTCTCAAATCCTAATATTTAAACTGGGAAACGGAAACTACAGTAACCTTGGGACAGCGAATGATATTTTAGATAAAGTCAATTCTAGATCACGTCATGTCAGCATGCAATTGACGATATTGAGAGAGACGCAGAGAAAAGTTCTCCGAGAGAAGTACAACAGTGAAAATTTCCATGGCCGACTGGTTAACGGGCGTGTCTTTGAATCGAACGACGGCGCCGAGCTCTGGTTCGATTCCCCCCCGCGCCAAAACTTTTTTATTATTTTTCTTTTTTTTTCAAATTACAGTTTAATTTGTTTTCGAAACTTAAAAATGTTTTCAAAATATTTGTGAGAGTGTATTTTTTAGTATCTGACAAGAGAACGTTGTAAAAAAATGTAAATTGAAAAAAAAAGAAAAATAATAAAAAAGTTTTGGCGCGTGGGGGAATCGAACCAGACCTCGGCGCCGTCGTTCGATTCAAAGACACGCCCGTTAACCAGTCGGCCATGGAAATTTTCNTTGGCGCGTGGGGGAATCGAACCAGACCTCGGCGCCGTCGTTCGATTCAAAGACACGCCCGTTAACCAGTCGGCCATGGAAATTTTCACTGTTGTACTTCTATCGGAGAACTTTTCTCTGCGTCTCTCTCAACCTCGCAAATTGCTGTTTTTCATTGCGCTGACATGACGTGGATCATCATCCAAGACACATGGTGTATCTAGATCGGAAGCGTATTGTTTTTAATTTTTCATTATTCATGAAAAAACATTGTTATCCTTATCCTGCTAGCCGAAGTTTCGAACAATATATTATTTCGATTTACACTGAAATTGAAACTGTAATTTATTTCTTTATTTTTTTTTTGAATTAGTTCGAACTAAATATGAGCGATCGAAACAACATTTGGACAAACAATTTTAGAAATGAAATTGATTTTCGATTGATATTCATTGGTGAAATGGCATATCCTTTAATTTTTTGTGACCAGATCTCCTAAAAACCATGAAATTGTATCTTAGATAATTTGAAAAAAACAAACCATTTAAATTTTGGATAATATCCAATTTTAGATCATCACCCAAGACACATGGAAGCGTATCGTTTCGAAGCACATCAATCCATCCGGTCTCGAAGGCGACACTCGTTTTGATTACCAAACCCTTTTGAACCGTCGCGCAGCTCGTCAGGCATATCCAGAGCAATGTAATTGTGGTCCAAAGAGTCGCGATTGCCCAGCAGGTCCGCCAGGTCCTCCAGGAGACGATGGCTCACCAGGAGAGCCAGGAGCACCAGGAGACAACGGAACACCAGGAGCTCCAGGAGTCCTCGTCGCTATCACTCATGATATCCCTGGCGGGTGCATCAAGTGTCCACCAGGTCGTTCAGGTCGTCCTGGGTCACCTGGAGGACCTGGGCCTTCAGGACCTGTCGGTGAACCAGGTCGACCAGGTCGACCTGGATCTTCAGGATCACCAGGAGGGCCAGGAGAGGGAGGTGATGCCGGTGGCTCAGGGCAACCAGGACGTCCCGGACCACTCGGACAACGCGGTCAACCCGGCACCCAATATCGACCAGGACAACCAGGACGCATCGGACCACCAGGACCTCGCGGGCCACCAGGTCCACCAGGAAACCCTGGAGGCGATGGGGAGCCAGGACAAGGGGGAGCCGTTGGCCACCCAGGTATTCCAGGACAACCAGGAATTCCGGGAAAGAGCGGGAAGTGCGGGAAGGTGAGTGGGAGAAGGGGTTTTGTGTTGAGAAATCAACTCGGGGTGATTTTCAGCACGGAACTCCTGGCGAGCCTGGAAACGACGCCGCCTATTGCCCATGTCCATCGAGAGAAGCTTACAAGCATTAATCGTGATTTTGATAATGAATATTTTAACTTGCAGTTTGATCCCTGTAGTCGAAAAAAAGTGGCAAAAATTCAGGAAAAAATCAACTACAGTACTTCAGAGAACCTGCACATCAAATATTCAAAATCTGTGAAAATTCGGCTTTAAAATGATAACAAATGATTACTGTTTCTAATTTGACTGAAAATTATTGAAAATCGTTTGAGCAATAATACCGAATTCATTTCGAAGTTTTTCTGATAGTTCTCTGAAACAGTAAATATTTTTACAAATGACTTTTATTGTTTCAGAAAAATTAAAAAAATATATATATATATAATTTTGCTAGAGGTCTTTCTCAACTCGAAGATTTTCAATTCTCAAAAAATGAGTGTGTTTCTAAAAAGTTTTGCCTTCACAATTTCGATTCGCCATTTTTCCGTTTTTGAAAATTCACTGAAACAGTAAAATTTTTTGAACCATCTTCAAGACAAAAAGGCTGTCAGAAGGTATTAACCTTTCAATATGAAATTGGAATCTTAAAATTGACAATATTTTGTTCCTCCCTTTTCTCAGGGCTTTCTCACAAGGGAAGGTCGCCAGCGTAGGGTTTGAACTTTTTTCATAATTTGCCAGTCGATAGATATTGGTAAGGAATGAATATTCCAAAAATTCTAGGTCCCACAACTCGCTAGAAAAAAAGTTACAGTACCTCAAATTTTCAAATTTTTCAACAGTGATCGCGGTACTATTAAGAGAGAAAAAGAGAAAGCATATCTCAAGTTTTCTCCTCTTTTTCATCATCCGCGGTAAAGCGCAGTGGTAAGGCAGCCAGCTTGGGATCGTGAGGTCACCGGATCGTGTCCACACTAACGCATGATTTTTTTTTTTTTTTGAAGTTAACGGTTTTTTTTCTTTCGTTTTTTTAAATCATTATTTCAATAGACTACAACCCAAAATTGTCAGGTCTCAGGTTTTGATAATTCACTGAAATAGTAACATTTTCTTTTGTTTCACTGTTTTTTTTTCTCAAGTGACCACAATGTATGGTTTTCTTTCACCAAAATTCCCTGTTTCAAATAGAACACAAAAACGTTGGGCCTCACCAATAGGAGCTGCTAGTTTTTTCAGGCCCACTCACAAAACTACTACAAACCATTGAAGCATTGAAATATAAAGCAATGTATATTTCAAATTTTCATAGCTCAGTTTCAGAATTCACATTAAATTATTGCAAAAAAACAGATTACAGGATATTTTTCAGCAAAATAACATTTTTTTTTATATTATCGCAGGAGCAATTCTGTAAAGTTTCTGATAGTTCTCTGAAACAGTGAAATATTTGTGAAATATCTTCAAAAGGAAACTATGACTTATCATTGTAGTCCTTCAGTCAAACTTGAAGAAAACTTTTTTTTTAAATTATAGTTTTTCAATCTCCCAAAACCGATTATTTTATTGGAACTTCCTTTAAATAGTTGACTGCAGAACGCAAGTACTCCTTTTTTAAAGAATGAACTGAAACATTAAAGTTATCTTCGAAAATAAAAGCTGTCGGATTTAGAGTTTAAAATAATATTTCAATATGAAGTTGGAATCTTATTGTTAGAATTGACAATATTTTGTTCCTTCTTACTAAATATTCTCAACTAATTGCTCCGGTTTTGATAATTCACTGAAACAGTAATGATTTTATTGTTTTACGGTTTTTCTCACGTTCCATAAACGATCACAATGTATGGTTTTGTTTCACCAAAATTCCCTGTTTCAAACTGGATACAAAAAAATTGGACTCCACGAACCGAAGCTGCCAATGTATTCAGACCTACAAAACAATTACAAATAGTTCTACCTAAAAATCCTCAAAATAAACCAAAATGTATATACAAAACTCTTCATTATTTCGACAAAGAAAAGGCACCAAATAATTCACTGAAACAGTAATAATCTTTTTGAATAATCTTTAAATGGTCACTAAAACTCATGAAGAACAATTTGAGAAAATAGATTATAGAGGTTGCACTTTTCTGCTTTTTGGTTTCGTGGACTCATGCCGAGCCACTTTATGTGAAACATTAGTCAGAACCTGTGGAACGATGAAATATTGAAACCACGTATATAAAGAATAACATTTTCAGTTAACAACTTCCATGTTTCATTTTGAAGCGCTCAAAAAAATATCTTCTTTTTTCTCATATGTGCAATAACGATTTTCTGTTTTTATGAATTAACTGAAACAATAAAATTTTTGAACCATCTTCAAAACAAAAAGGCTGCCAGAAATAGTGTCCGTTAATACAAAAAATTCATTTTTTGAGTTTTGTTCATTCACTGAAACAGTGAAATTTTTGTTGTTTTACGGTTTTTTCTCACGTTCTATAAGTGACCACAATGTATGGTTTTTTTTTCATCAAAATTCTATGCTTCAAGTTAGACACAAAAACGTTTGGGTGCGCCAATAAGGGATGCAAGTTTCTTCAGGCCCACAATTAAAAATAATTCTACCAAAAGATTCTAAAAACAAACCAAACTATACAGATATATACAAATCTTCATTTTTCTGTCAAAGAAAAGGCACCA
>LR548990.1:802-29314 GCA_900536415.3 Caenorhabditis sp. 38 MB-2015 | reverse complement strand
TTGATTTACTGATATTAGGTTACTTGCTCTCGAACTGCACGTCTACCGAGGAACTTCGATTTTTTTTCCGAGAGCTGAAAAAACTATATCCTGAATTTTGCCCATCTGTATTCATGACTGACGAGGCTGGAGCTTTCTGGAACGCCTACGTCTATGTAAAAAATCTAATTTTAAACTAAATAACTCTGATTTTTCAGACTTTCCCACAAAACCAAAGTGTGACCAAGAAGTTATGGTGCAGGTGGCACGTCAGCTGTGCATTGAAGAAAAAAGCATTAGAGTGTTTGAAGGTAAATAACATATTTCTTATAAAGATTGCTAGAAGTTGTTTTCCGATAGGTTAAAGGGTACTGTAGATATCCCCAGTTCTAATTAAAAGTTGAGAATCACTTTGTCTCCTAGTTTCACACAGATAAATATTATCAATGATTATTTTTTGCCAGAAGGAACAAATTCCAACTGTGGTTGGAACACTATACAAAATTATTCGCACTCCTAGTGAATTCAACATGCAGAATCTTATCAATCAGCTTATGTCATACTTGTCACGTGTAGACTCGGATGGATCGAGAAAATACGCTCAATATTTCAAATCTCGCTATATAAGTAAGAAAATGTCTTTTACCGATGTCCTCTTAAAAATGTCTCAGAAAATGTGCGGCTTTGGTGTACGGCATATCGCGACAATTCCCCTGTGCAAACAAGTATGATGGCCGAATCGTGGCATTCGAAGCTGAAGGTACTTGTGACAGAAAATTATTACTTTCTCAAAAAATGATGAAAGATGTTAATACCATATTAGTGTCCGACAATTTTGGTTGTTTGACATACTTGGAGCAATAACACGAAAAAATTGGTTCTAATTTCAGAGAGAAACTCTTCATAATAAACTTCAAATTCGCGTTGATAGCTTGTTACACACTTTGAAAGAGGCAGTTCTGAAACTTATTGGCAATAGGAAAGTCGAAAGAGCCCGCGGAGTATCTCGAGGAAATCCCAGAGGAGAAAAAAATAGAGGACAGCACAAGCTAGCGGTAGAATGTATCGATGATTTTTTTCTCGAAACCTCGCAAGATCCGAATTGTTTGTTTGTTGTCGACAAGACTGATGAGTCTGAAGTTTATGTTGTGGAGAATGCGAGAAAATGCGAATGCGGAGAGGTGAAAATGCTGTGATTTGAAAAAAAAATAATTTTTTTTAGTACAATAGTCATTGTGAAGAATGTGGTGTTTGTTGGTCCGATGTGACGTGCAGTTGTGTGGATCAAGTTTCAGGACAAAATTGTATTCATTGCCACATTGCAATGATACTTAATCGTGAGAAAACTTATTCTTCGCGTGACTTATTCTTCTTGTTGATTGTTCCAAAACATCAGGTTCACTCAAATTTTCAGATCATCTGAAAACACTTGGTGGACTTTGTTCTATTCGTTTTATTGACCTATAGTATAGCTTTATTGACCTACAGTAGTAATTCAGCAACAAGAAAAAAATCAACAAAAAAAATTTATATTTTCAGCCAAATTTTTCTCCAAAAATTCTATCGAACTCGCCGAAAATGCTATCGAACTCGCCGAAAATGCTATCGAACTTGGAACCAGCGACAACAACGAAATAGAAGAACTTGTTTTAGACAACGTTAGAGGTAATGATGGTATGAATGATGTTGATGTTGAACTGGTACCAATGGAAGAAGATGATCGCCTGGCAGATGTCATGCTCTCAAATTTGACATCGATTAAAAATGTGAGATTATTCACTAAGTTTTCAAAATTATATTTGCATTTTTTCGGACTCACAATCTCAAAAGAGGAAACGAAGTAAAATAAAGAACCTCCTATACTTCATAAATGTTTCAGGCCTACACGACCATTGAAAGCGAAATGAGAAAATTGTCAAGAACACCAAACAATGAAAACTGTAAAATTTCTTGTGAAATCGTTGATGCTTTTGATCAAATTGTGAAAATGTTGAAGTCGAGTAATGGAGACAGATCAAATGAACCTGGTTTATTGGATCGACCTGATATTGGAGCCTCGAAGAAAGTTCCACTTAAGGCTGCTGTGATCATGCATTTAGAACAGAAGGTAACTTGTCATTTCAATTGAGAAACATTTTGAATATAACTTTACTATCAGAAAAAGAACAGAAAGAGAAAAATTGATGAAACTGTATTCGACACCATGGAAACGAATAGAGAAGAGTTTATCACGTGCTCAGTTTGTTTACAGGTGTGTTGCTCTTGACGCGCTGTCAATCAAATCCTGGATTTATTCAGGTAGACGCTCCATCTACATCTTCCGGAACACCATCTTCAAGCTTAGATATGAAATGCTCCTTCTGTTCCTCAAAAGCTCATCAAAGTTGTGTTAGCAGAGCCAGTAGTGATGACTGCACTGTATGCGCAACAGGATATTTTTATTAATACTTTAAGATTTTAGAGAATCAGCTGTAAAATATTGTTTTAAATAATCTCATAACTTTCGAAATTTTAATTTCTGAGATTCAATTTTGATATTAATTCGTTCAAAGATCCCATTTTTTGTTTTGTTATGTTATTTGTTGTTAAGACCTACTTTTCACTATTTTCAATGTTTTTTTTCTGTCAGATTTACTTGAAATTTTTGTTTTTTGGATTATTTTTTTTGGAAGAAACAAAGACAACACTTGTTCACAAAAATACCTCATCAAATTGCCCGACCAAAAATTCTTACAAAAATACCTCAACAGATTGCCTCACCAAAAACTTGTTCACAAAAATACCTCATCAAATTGCCGAACCAAAAGTTCACACCATGATACTTTACCTGGAAAAACACTAAATTATCCTTTACTGTCTTCAATCTTAGTTGAAAACCTCGAAAAACTAATGGAAAAAAGAAAATATACTTGTCTCAACCAAAAACACAATTTCAAATTTCCTCACAAAGTGCGCTAGAGCGCACTTTCCCTCGTGAGTCAATCCGTTCAATTTTATTCTGCAGCCTAGAAAAAACCTTTGTGTAAAAAGCGCAAACTTTAAAAACGCCAGCCATGGGAAACTGACGCAATTTTCTCATTTTTCGACTTTTTTTGCACTCTTTTCTTTTTTTCAGTTAATTTTGTGATGAACGTGCGGAGTTTTTCGTAGGATAATCCACAACTACAAACAGTGAGTATACTATATAAGAAATTCAAGAAAAATAACGAGGGAAATTTTAGATGTCATCCGATGCAGAAGCGGCGATTGAGGCGAGAAGTGTTGCCACTTCTCCTTTGGGCGCGAAAATCAATCCATTTTCACAAGTTCAAAAAGATAAATTATTAGTTATTCAATGGGAACATTTGAATCTTTATAAGTTTTATCCGATGGCATTGTGCAGTTCTTGGACGATTAGATGTGCTTTGTATCCGATGTCTGTTGTGAAGAGTCGGTTACAGTTGCAGAGACAGAATAATGTGTATAATGGCATGCGAGATGCGTTTGTGAAAATTATTCGACAAGAAGGAATTGGAGCGTTGTATAAAGTGAGTCATTAATTTTTTGTAAACAAAATAAGAAATAAAATTATGAAAAATGGCTTTTTTAAAGAAAAATGTGATTTTTTCGATTAGGAACAGTTCCTAGGTAAATTTTCCGCGTAAAATCCTGAGAACTGTTTGAAACAATAATTAGAATCCAGTAGAGAAGCTTAATACCTGAATTTTTGACATATTTTCCCATAATATACTTATCAATGATGCAAACCTCATATTTAAACACATCAGACATCATTTAAAATTCAAACTTTAAGCCAGAAATCTAGAAATTGGGAAACCGATCTCATTTTGAAAAACATAGTTTTCAGATGAATTTTTCGGTTTTTGACTAAAAAATTTACCTTTGACATTTTATTTTTCCAAAAATTAGCACTTTTCACTAAAAAAACCAATTTCAGGGATTCTGGATGACATTACCCCAACTATCCGCCTCATTTCTGTATTCTTCCGCCTATGAACGTGTTCGTGATCTTCTCCAAACTCATCTCCACATCAAAAATCATTCATTAGTATCCGCATTAGCCGGTGGAATCGCTTCTCCATGTGCTCAACTCATTTTTGTGCCCACCGATATCGTTGCTCAACACATGATGGTTCATAATAATCCCGAAGCATTCGGCGGTGGAAAGAAGAATATTGCGGTAGCGGATGCGATTCGAAAAGATGGTCTCGAAGGGAAAAGAACACTGGGACTTCGTGTTATCAAAGCTGTTTATACCGTTGATGGATTTTCTGGATTTTATAGAGGTTTCCTCTCCGCAATTATGTTATATATTCCCTCGACGATGGTTTTTTGGTCAACGTATTATAATTCATTGGGAATGTTTAGAAAAATTCGAGAAAAGGTAAGTTCCTGACCTAATTTTTCAAAAGTTCATATTGGAAGTGTTTTTTAGGTGACGGAACTGGAATATGGTGTCAAACCAAGGTCTCCTTCCGAAGTTGATGATCGTAATTTATTCCTCGATCAAGCTGTGAGCGGATCGATTGGTGGAGTGACGAGTGCGATGGTGACGAATCCGTTGGAAATGTTGAGAATTCGACTGCAGGTGCATCGAACGACGTATAGAGAGACAATTTATCGATTATGGAAGTATGAAAAAGCACAGATTTTTACAAAGGTGGGTAGACTTATCAAGTTTCAAATATTTTAAAAATTCATTTTTGGAAACACAAAAATTTGAAAATTCATGTTCAAGTTCAGAAAAAACAAAGAAAAATCTATTTTGAATTCGTGAAATTAGCTCAAAGATATTTATTTCAACAAACTCATATTCAATCTTTAAACATTTAATATCTAGTTTGAATTCTAAAGAAAATCTCTAAATTTAAATGCTTTCCAAGATCTGCTGTGCTTAAAATTTTTGAGAAACGAGAAGATAAAAAGAAATGGAGCTTAAAAATTATAATTATAAACTTTAAATCTTTCGTATCTCACCATAGTTTTCTGAAAACTAAACAATTCAAATTTCTTGTCGTAATTTTGACAAAAACCCCAAAAGTTTAGCTTCACAATTCAAGAGACCAGATTTTTATGTATTTTTGCGAAGATCAAAAATTCAGAAGTCCGAATATAACGGAAATAGGAAACGATGTTGTTTGTTTCTAGTTTTTTAACTTTTGATTTTCTGTCAAAAAATAACCAAACCAAACGTTCATATTTTATGAGATATGAAAAGAGAAAAATTGGAAGGGGTTAGTAAATCTCAGAGCGATTTGAAAACAGAATTCGAAAAAAATCAGTGTCGAAAAGAGATTACGTGGGACAGCCAAAATATGAAAGTTCATATAGGAATATCCGAAGTATGAGCAGCTTGTTAATTTTCATACTTTAATTAAAATTTCAATTTTTCCAGGGTCTTGCTCCTCGAATGGTGAACAACGCGCTCTATTCAAGTCTCGTCATGTTAGCATATGAAAGTGTGAAACGTTTCTCAGTCCTGCCCGAATATCAAAATAAAGTCGTGTGGTAAAAGGATCCATAGTCGACGATTTGGTTTCTTCCTTGTATCAAACTGGTAATTCCCCTTTTTTTACTGTTCATTTTTCTTTTTTGTTGCATGTTAGTACTTTTTTCAATGTATATTATTCTCACCTTCTTTTATATTTTTGTGTATTTTTTCGTGGAACTAGCGAGTAAAATCTTGTAACTTGATTTAGAATTGTTTTTTTTTCATAGATTAGGAGTTTTATAGAACTCTGGAGATACTTTATTGGTTCTTTATGTTTAGAAAGACCTTGATTTGTTGCTCAGATGTCGGCTCGAAGAGTTGTGTCGCGTTTTGATCGGGTGAATCAATGGGTTCAGTTTGCTAGACAATGGCATGTTATTGATGCAAATCAGCAGGTAAGAACTGAATTCTGAAGTTCAGCTTTTCAAATATTCACTTTACTTTTCTAGGATGCTGAACTGCTTGGTCAGAAAGTTGCGCGACATTTGGCCGGAAAGCACAAACCCATTTGGCATCCGGAAACTGATTGTGGAGATCATGTTGTTGTGACAAATTGTAAGGATATTGCGATGCATGCGTTTGATTGGAAACATACGATTTACAAGTTTAATAAGGTGAGATTTTGAAATATTTGATGACAACTCTGAAAAATTAGCTAGAACAAAATTGGAAAATCTCCCAAAAATTCCGCCTAGATTCATAATGAAAAAAATATTGAAAGTTGGTATAGAAATTTAAAAAAAATTTAAATCCGAATTTTCTTGAAAGTGCAGAAAAATAGAGAAAATATTTTTTTTGCAATCAATGCTTCTCTTTTTCTCTGGATGAGCACTAATCCTAAATAAATAGCACTGAGAGGTTCGAGCTAGAAAACAATTCTTAAATTTCAAAAAGTTTGTTGAATTAATAATTATCAGATCAGATTATTTAGTAATCGAAAGGATATTTAGGTCCGCAAAACGCGTGAGATTTGAGGAAATTAATTACACATTGTCAAAATTCACAAAAAAATATGTTGAGGGTGAAAAGTTTGATATTTCAGAAATTTGTCTTAATCTTTTTTTGTGAAACTATTCCATATACTTGTTACACCATAAGGTAGTACATTGCAAACAAAGTCCCTCAATTTA
Organism: Caenorhabditis sp. 38 MB-2015; assembly: GCA_900536415.3. Taxonomy (NCBI): domain Eukaryota; kingdom Metazoa; phylum Nematoda; class Chromadorea; order Rhabditida; family Rhabditidae; genus Caenorhabditis; species Caenorhabditis quiockensis. The sequence goes on along the minus strand of LR548990.1, from coordinate 22,714 downwards.
GCGTTGTCACTCAAAACTATGTCTTCCCACAAGCGTTTGGATGCTCCAAAATGCACCTGCATTGTAAAAAAATGTCTCATTGTGTTTTTTTGTGTACTACTACCTTGATGGGCACTGTTTTCTCCATTCTTTGTTTATTTATTTATTTCTTTTTTTGAGCACTTGGTGAGCCTTTTTGTAGTTATTATATACAATGATATCTCAAGTTTTAAATACCTATAAATCTAAATTCAAATATTTACATGTGATTTTCCATATATTTCTTTTTTTCCAGGAATACCCGAAAAGTAAAGCCGATATCCCAGCTTGGCAAATTCATGAATATGATCCATGCCGAATCGCATTTTTGTCTATTTATAGAGTATGTAACCACCAAATTTTCTTTTCAACTCCTAAAATTTCCCATATTTTTCAGGCACTTGGAAATAATTTATTACGCCGTCGACACATTCAACGATTACATTTATTCCCGGACGAAGAGATGCCTGATTTTGTGAGAAAAAATATTGGAAGTCAGGTAATTTTTTCCTTCGCCCAACAATAAGCCTCCCGAAAATTTTTGATTCGTGTAATTTATTAGTTTTCCCTCATTTCTTCGAAGAAAAAGAGAGAGAGAGAAATTTTCTCTATTCAATTCGAAAAAAGAAGAACTTTTCGCTCTCTCGTGTCTCTCTCCGAGTTTCCCATCTCTCGTCAATTTTACACAGTTTCCGCCATCTCTTTTTTTTTCAGATTCGTCAAGTTCAAGAAGTTGTGAAACGTAGTGAGGATTATACCGAAGAAGAGCGCGCGAAATTCCCGAAAATTGTCAAATTCGCACAAAATCATGTTGTTGATTGGGAGAAAAGTGTGCAAAACCCCGGAAGACATGTCAAACCGGGACCTGGACAAAAAGACAAGTAGATTTATACCGTTTTCTAGTTTAGATTTTTGTTATTTTCATTTTTGTTATTATATTATTTCTCTGCAAATAAGATATTGTCAGATATTTATTTTTCGAAATTTCTAAGTTTTTCCATTGGTTTCCTAACCATGTCCTATTATCTATATTGATTTGTCGCTCTTTCACTAATTATCCAATTTTTTCCAGATTTTTCAAGCCTGGCTTATATGAAGATTACAGCGAAAGATCAAGTCCCCTTGATCGATAATGAACAAAAGCGGAAAAGCTTTAGAAGTGGTGAGTTTGTTTTTTGATTTTGGAAGAACTCTACAAAAAATTCGATATTTCGTTTGTTATTTTGTTTCAAAACTTAAGAACGAGTTTTCTTTGAAAAAATCGGACTGAAAAAATTCTTAAAAATAAACCAAGTTTTTCTTCAAATTTTTGCATTTTTGGAAAAAAAAAAGTGACTAAAATCTTTTACTTTCCTCGTAACATTTTTTTTGGAAAAACTGAAAAGTTTTTAATTCAAAATGTATCAACGTTGAAGAAAAACAAAAACTGAAATTCAAAATGAAAAGTCCGAAAAAATTGATTCTAGGCTAGCATTGCCATTATGAGCATTACAAAAAGTGAAATTAACATTTTTCAGCTGGCCGAATTTCAGTTTTAATCATAAGAGATGTTGATAATGCAAATATTTTCAGTTTTCAAAATGTTCAAAGTTCCCTAGTTTGACCTTCTTTTTCGTGGGTTAAACTTCTTTCTATCGAATTCGCGTCACGATAAACTATAGCTTTAATTTTCAGAACTTCGTGAAATTGTCCAAATGAGCACTAACATCAACGGAAACGACGTTCGTTTGACGAAAAAACGGAAGAAAGGTGTGCTGAAACTTCGATTTGAGCCAACAAAAATTGAATCACCCGTCACTGTCAAAGAGGAAGTCGAGAATCAGCCGGATAGAAAGCGAGTAAAGATGGAGATGGAGGAGAGTGTGACTCCAGAAGAAACTCAAGTCGAAGGTAAATTTTACTGGTTCAGCGTTTCTCAGAACTTCTCACGGTTGTTTATTTTTTTTCAGACTTTGCCAGTTTGGACGGGCTAGATGATACCCTCGATTCAGTTTCGTCATTCCAAGATACCTTGCCAATCCAATTCAATCATGAAGATTCTATCATTTCTAGAAGTGAGTTTAACCCTATTTTTAATCAACCATAGTTTTATTCTTTTTTTTTTCAGAATTTTCATCTTCAAAATCTTCACCAGTTGTCAGAGATGCCAAAACTCATAAAAATAAGAAGCCGGAATATTCATTCATATTAGAAAAATTCCCGACTTATGGAAGAACTCGTGAGCAAAATAACGAGGTTAATCGATTGAGAATGCAGTTTTTGAGAGCTAGAAGGAAGTGTGAGTTTTGATTGATAGAAAAATCTGGACCTATAGATGTTTTTCAGTCATTGCAATGTTAGAGGAGAATGGAGAACCGCCGGAGAATATTGATAACTATTCGGAACAAGACATTTTGAACTTTGTCAAGCCTTGTAATCGCGCCAATGGAAGTCCATCTAAAGATCGGCTCAAAGAATTCAAACCACGAAAAATGGAGAAGTCGACTCCCGTCGTTGAACAATCGACATCGTCTTTGCACATTCCACAAACAGTTGTTGAATCGGAGCAGAATTATTCGACGGAGTGGACGTATTCAGCAAATCAAGCAGCTCCACAACAACAACAGCCATATCAAAGTGGTTATTCAGATATTGTACAGATATCCAATGGTGAGTTGAAAAAAAACTGAGAACTGGGGTAAAGCTGTTGAACGAATTTTTATAGTAAAACTCGAGAGATTATTCAAAGGCAACTTACCAAGTGCTTTTATCCTATTTTCAAACGTTGTCACAATAACACTGAAAACCTGTTCATTATACTTTTCAAATTGAGGATATACAGTAGCGTGCATTAATATATACAAAACGGAAACCAAGTTTAACGTGATTACACTCAGTGTGCTTCTTCAAATCAAAATCTGAAAGATTCCTAGAATTGTAGACGACCCCTGAAAACCCAGAAAAAATTTTGGCGTCGATTGAACCATTTTCAGCAGAGTTCCAGTCTCAGTCAGAAATGTGAAATTGTATATATTAATGCACGCTACTGTATAGAGTATGAAAAAGCCTGTTACTGTTTTGAAGCTGTAATACTCAGCCTAGAGTTTTTTTTCCATCACGGTGAAGTAAAAATGAGACTATTAAGCTCATATCACATTCAAGTATCTGTCTGAACTATAAAATATCAAAATTTAAATCTTGATTTCAATCAAACTCGAGAATTTTGAGTTTCAAGTTGGCTAAATACTGTTTTTTTTTTCGAAATTCCAACCGATTTTTACGAATTAGATAGCTTTAAGACAAAATTTGTTGAAGCCTTAGGAAAATTTTCTCACGAGTCGCCAATTTTCTTTTGTTGCCGATTTTTTAAGGTTTAAAAAATTTCAGTTTCATAAGTTCATCATTTGTTTTTTTAAAAGAAAACTAACATAAATTCAAGGTTTAAACTTTTTCTTCAGTGAAACTCAAAATTCCAGGTTAATTTTCCAGTTTACTACAGAAAAATCACTTTTTTGTGTTTTGCCTTCTTTCGATTTGCTTTCTCAGCTTCGAGGTTAAAGATAACTGGAATTTTTTTCTGAGTTATTTGTTCGTCCTCCATATCACAGTAATCAACAATTTCTATTTTCAGGTATTTTGCCCGGATTCGAATCGAATCGCTATAGCTCGGATGACACGCCATCTATCAACTATTGGGAGTTTTCAACGACACTCGCTCCCACTTCTGAAATCAGTTTAATCGAATCTATACGAAAACGTAATCTTATGTATAATAACTTTGAGAACTTATAAATTTGTTATATGTTTTTAATCCCAGTTTTTAAGAAAATTTGCGCGGTTGCAAGGCCAAATATTTCAGAGAAAATTTCAGATTTTTCCATTCTATTGTTTTTGTCAGTTAGCTGGAAAATGAGCAGATTGATAAAACCGAGATGGAAAACGAAGGAGGAGTTTAACAGGCTGAAAAAGAGACTGAAATTGGAAAATGAGCAAAATGGTAAGAGGTACTGTATGACTACTGTAACTCTAGTATTTATTCTTCCAGTTTCCCAGTATCTTTTGAATTGTGGGAAAATGGAATCGACATCAGAGGATTTGGCAACTGGTATTTTTTGCTAATATTCTGTATTTCTATTATATTTTTCAGAATTTCCATATATTGAACGACGAGATGGTAAAGTTTCAGACAGAGAGTAATTTTTAGGAAAAAATTTCAGCGTTGAAAATTATATCAAATCGTCTTAGCTTGCCGTGTGGGAGAAATAGCACATTACAATGTAAGATTTTACCTTGAATTCTGAATTTGTGCTGAAAGTATTTTACAAACGGCATTTGTATAACTAAACCGCGAAACTCGTATAAAAAACTTAAAAATGTCATCATTTCGTGCTTTAGTATGCACCAAAATATGATAATTTAAAGGCGCTCCATCGAGAACGCTGCTCCTTATTGTTGTGTTTACAACTAGCACTTTTCTCGACGGACAGTTTTACAACTCTTAAAATAAAATGAAGCTTTGAAAATAATTTATAAAATTTGAAAATAAAATATATATTAAGAGTTTAATATTTGACGAAAGTCTGGAAATTTTAGCCTAAATATTGATTTTAAAATTTTTTTTTTACTACAAGTAACACTGTGCACTAAATGAAAATATATTTTTTTTGAAATATTACATTTCATAGATTGAATGAGAGAATTTTTCCATTTTTATTTTGTCAAGTTTTTGAAACATAAAATTGAAGAGAACACTGAAATTTAACATGTTAATAGTTAATGCTCGAAATTCATATTTCAAAAAATGTAAATTGTAGATTGTTCGAAGTCCAATAAACCTCCTTTGCGGTTTTTGACTATATAACTGGAAAAATTCGATGAAATATCTATTTCTAAAGTATAAATTGATGATTTTACAACTAGAAAGGCTTTCCGTTAAGTTTTCAAAACATAAAATTATAGAGGAAGCTAAAATTGAATTTATTAAAAATAATTGTTCGAAACGATAATCAAATCAACTTTTTTCAAAATGAAAAGTCATAGGTTCATAATTATAATTAGAAAATAATTCTATTTTTATCTTGTAAAACATTTGAAACTTAAAAGTAGTGGGAATTATAGAAATCTGATATGTATTTATTTCAAAATTATTGCTTGATAGCATACTTAAATTTCACAACCCTTAACATTAAATGAGGCTTGAAAAAATATCACGGACAGAACTCTGACGAAAGTCAACATTAAAGTTTGATCAAGGCAAAATGTTGTAAATTAAAGCCAAAATAAACATGGCTAGACTTTTAATAAAACATATGCCAGTGTAAGAAACTCGGGTGGATCAGAAATATGTAAATATTTTAAGGAACCCCTATCATGCTTAAAATTGAGCTCCTAAGATTGTCTATAAAATTTTATCTCCTTCTGAAGTATGAATTGATGATTTTACAACTAGTGAGGTATTCTGTAAAATTTTTAAATTCAAAACTTTGTAGAAGTCTGAAATTGAATTTATTTTAACTAATTTCTCGAATCGATGATCAAATCAATTTTTTTTAAATTGAATCAATATAAATTTTCAATAGTAATAAGAAAATTATTATTTATTTCATCTTGTAAAACATTTGAAACATAAATTTACATAGAGATAAATCTGGTATTTATTTACTTCAAAATTAAATACTAAATATCTTCATGAATAGCTCAAATGTTGCTTCTTTCCAGGCGGCTTCGAAATGAGCGACGACGAGATTCTGTGCATCGTCAAAAAGTTTCTGGACTACCTGGAGACTTCTGGGAAAACCTTCAAATCTGTCAATAGTTTCACAGTTGAGTGTGAGTTTTTTTCAATGAGAATTACAAATCGATTTTGAGCGTATTAACAAGATTTTGAAAAAAGCACAGAAATTTGCTCAATAATCGAATTTTAAAAATTGTTAGATGGATGAAGGGCTCTTTGTTGTAAAAAGATACAGAAAAAGTTCCAATTTTGTTTTTGAAAATAATTTGTGAGCAAATTTCGTGCTCTTTTTTAACCTAACATGAAATCTCTTCAGAAAAATCCGTTTTTTCAGTCATGCAAAAAATGCTTGAAAAGCTGCGCGACTCCTCCTCCCGATCACCGAATTTAGAAATCCCGGAATCTAAAATGAGCGCTGAATTGGAAGAATTTTATGGTAATTTTCAGCGTTTTCTAAGATTCTCCATGACTTCTGAAATTTCAGCCGAGCTCAAACGAGATACTGAATACATCAAAGTCGATGTTTTTGATGTAGTCGATCAATGTGAGTTCTCATATTTTTCAGATTTTGAAAGAAAATTTGTATATTTCAGTTATAAGATATGCGAAAAATATAAAAATTCGAAATTGGATCGCTACAATCACCATTGGACGTGGGTTTAGATTCGTAGTTTTGTCCGAAAACTTATTTTGTTCTAGAAATGCGCAAAATATTGGTCAAAGTTCCGGACGAGATAAAATATGGGAATATTAATAACAACAATAATAGTCCGAGTTATGAAGTGAAGACTGAAGTTGATGAAACTGCGAATGATAATGAAAAGGGGAAGAAGACGGGAAAGAGGTATTTGAAAATAAAATTGCAAAATGGGAATGAGACGAAGAAAAGGAGAAATGCGAAGAAGTGTGAGTTAATTTTTGAAAAAATTCATTGGGAGAACATAACATTAACAAAATGCATGGAAAAGTTCCCTTCTGTGTTATGTTTCAAAAGTTTGAGAAGATTAAAGTAAACATATATTACTGATAATTCTATAGGTGCGTAACAGAGTTGGGCGGAATTCCGACTTCCGACTTCCGCACGTTTTTAGAGCTTCCGACTTCCGACTTTTTATGTTCAGTCCAATGATCGGATGTCGGCTCATCTAATAGTGAAAAAACACTATTTTTCCATCGAAAAATCAGTTTTCCGTATTTTTTTCTCAATTTTTGTTCAGTTTATCTAATTTTTACAAACGAAAATGTGTTTCGGACGGAAAAATAAACACCAAAAGCACTCCCGACTTCCGACTTCCGAATTCCGACTTCCAACTTCCGCACGTTTTAGAGCTTTCGACTTCCGACTTCCGGAAGTGAAAAACTTAATTCCGACTTCCGAATTCCGACTTCCGCGAATGGAAATCCTAATTCCGACTTCCGACTTCCGGAAAACAAATTTTAATTCCGACTTCCGACTTCCGACTTTTCAAAAAATGACTTCCGCCCAACTCTGGTGCGTAAGCTATGACGGAAAATTCATCTATTTTTAATTTAAAAAACATGATTTTCGTAAAATCCCTTTTCTTCAAACTTAGTCGTTCTGAAAAAAAAACACGATTTTTTTGCATGTAAAGTATCAGAAAAATAGTGGCAGAAAATGAAGCTGTCCAATCTTGCCACAGCTGATTTTCAGGTGGCTGAGTTAAAGGTGGGGTAAAGGGAGTTGGCAAGTTGCTCTTAAAAAAAAGAGCACATTTTTCTAGGTAAGACCCTCGAGGGATTTTTTACCGAAAAGTCTAGTATTCGAGAAAAAAATGTTCAAAGTTGAAAATTTGGAAACTTTCAACGTATAGGGTCACGTGGAAAGTTTCCAAATTTCTCTTTTCAAATAAAATTTTCTCTAAAACCAGAATTTTCCCCACCTTTAAAGCATTTCTGCCGTCAAAATGATAGTTAAGGTAGCAGAAGGTGGTAGAAAATCAGCCTTCGTATTTCATGAAAAATGAAAAGTAGAGTTCATAAGACATTAATTCCCATTTTCAGTTTGTTTCAAAATTAAAAATCCCGAACAGAAAATCTGAAACGTTCAGATAAAACAAATTTTTTATTTTTTGAAAGTGAAACAGATTTTTGTGTAGAACTGAAATATTTGCATAATCTAACCCCAGAACTTTTCTGCTTGATGAATTGAAAATTCCCCGTTTTTTTTTTTTTTTTTTTGAAAGGTTTTTAATGTATACATTTCACGATCAGTTCATTCTCTTGAATTTTACGTTTCAAGAGTTTGACAAAGTGAAAAATCAAATATTTCTTCGTTGGATGTTTTGCATTTTTTGTGTCTGATGAACTTTCGAAAAATAATGTATAAGTTTAAAAATTGATATTTTTGAAATGAAAATTTATTCGGAAATCATTCAGAATGTGAAACTATTGAATATTGATACAGAACTTAGAAGTTTTCCCAAAATTAAAAAATGTCAATATCTCCATTCTGCGAACCGTTTCTCAAAAACTGAACACGGCAACTTTTTCGGCGTCTCAAGTTATATCGAATAATTAAAATTTTCCTCAAAAGAAATTTCCATTTTATTTTTTCGTTCAGTTTCCATTTTCCCCTTCAATTTTATGTTTCAAAAATTTGACAAAAGGAAAATAAAAATATTTCTCCACTCTTGGATATATTAATTTTTTAAATTGATCATTTTAGTGTACAATAAATGTCAATATCTCCCAGGAGAATGTTTCGATCGCTAAATGAAAGAAAACTGATATAAATCGGTGCTCCTTCGATAAAATTTGTGCATTTTCATGTAGATGTGTGATTCTTCTCGATGATCCGTTGTGTTTTTCTCAAAAAGGAACATTTAAAAAAAAAACTATAATGACATTCATCAAAGTTTCAGTTAACATTACGTTAAAAATTGTGTTTTTCATAGAACGAAACTGCTAAATTATCAAAATTCGTTTTAAAAAATTCATTCAAACCTATGAAAATTTATTTTCTTTCAGCCAAAGACGAAATCGCTGATATAAATCGCAAAAGATTGATGATATGGAAAGTGAATTTCCAACCAAATCAAATAATCTCACCATCGAAAAGAGTTGAATTCAAAGCGCCAAAACTCGAAGTAATACCATCGACGTGCAAAAATGTGCAAAAAGCCGACTATTATCCGCCCACTGACAGCAAACTCGTTCGAAAACTCGAAGAAGTTCAAAAAAGTCAGATTTCTTTATTGATTTTTTTTTTTTTTGAAAATTAGGTATATATATTTTCCAGGAATCCCGAAGAATATACCAATAATTATGCCGAAAATTCGACCCAATTTTTGTACCAATTTTCAGATGGAAAGTATGTGATTTTTTTTCAATCTGAAATTAATTGGGGTTGTTGTTTCAGAAGCGAGATTTCCAGTTTTTGTACCGACGTTGAATAAATTCAAAACTTCTGGAAAAGAGAATTCATACGAAAATCTGAAGGAAAAACAACGAAATCGACAGCTCTGTGAGTTTTTTAACCGGAAAGTTTTTAAAAAAATCAATATTTCAGTCTCTCTTCATCTGCAAACTTGCCAATTCCCCATATCTGACATTGCTCTCTATTCTGAAAACGGTGAGAAGATCTCTGAAATTCTGCTGAATCTTGAATTAAAGTTTTCAGATATAGAACGAAATTTGCAAAATCTTCCGAAAGAATATCGAGAGAATTTGGAGAGGAAATTGGTAGAATTCAAAAATAGTTGAAATTCAATTTGCTTTTTCTTGTATTTGTTTTTTTGTTTACAGTATTTGTGTTAGATTAGAATTATTATTACCATCATTATCATTTTTAAAAAAGTTTTTTGTTATTCAGCATTTAAAACTTTCTAATCAAATCTGAAAACCCTAGAAATCGAACTGTGAAATGTCAAAGATCAATAAGATGAAATTTAACCGGTTTTTGCCCGAAAGCCCGCTCAAATCGGGCCGGGGTTTTTCAAAAATGGATAAAATTTAGAGTTTTTGAGCTAATCAAAATCAACATTTTTAAAATTGTTGAATTTTTTTAATTGTGAAATTAAAGCCCTGTTGGCCTAGATCAAACCGGGCCAGAATATGGATCGGCCTACATTATATAGATTGGAATGAAATTTTTCTAGGACTTAGCTCTTGGTAAAAACTTGTTATAATGAAAATATGTAATTTCAATGAGAAGTCCTGTTCGGCCTAGTAAAAACGGACCGAAATAAATATAGTTCTAGTTAACACGTGAACTTGACAAGATCCCCAATAGCAATGGACTTGATAAGGGAACCACATAAGGGGGTTAACGTACTTCGGAATGAGACCTATACCATTCGATACAGTTTTTTATGCTGATCAATATCCTGTATCAAACATTTGCTGAGCTCCACGCGGAGAGCTGAAAATCGAGCTCAAACTTTGCTCTGAAAATGTGAAATATATCTTCAAATTTATATGTTTTTAGTAGAGTGGAAGTACCAAAGGGTTCTTTGACATGAAAAGAACGCTGGAAACATCTATTTATTACAAAAATCTCGCTGAAATGCTAGATTAATAAAAGATGTCAACAAAAACGTGAAAAATAATGAAATTCGCTCAAATTTTGGGTGAAACTTTATGAAAATTTTTGAACTTTCAGTTTTTTCAGCAAATTGAGCTTGTTTTCTATATTTTCAGTGTTCTATCATTCCAATTGTGTAGAGAAAGAAAAATTACACAAAATCCAATAAAATTTGTGTAATTTCCTTCGGTTGTAGCATTTTTGTTACTGTTAATATGTTTTTGATCAAAACTGAAAATCTTAATTTTCAGCTTCCCGAGCGGAGCTCAGCAAAAGTTAGATACAGGATGTTGCTCAGCATGAAAAACTCTATCGGATGGTATAGGTCTCATTTCAAAGTCCGTTAACACCCTTATATGGTTCCCTAGTGAGTATGATTGAACCTAGATAGTCTAAACTTTTCCCTAAAATATCCTTAAATGACCTAAAAGGCCAGGGATGAAACATGTGCATGAAATCTGATGAAACAAAAATAAAACCTAGAGTTAGATCTCGAGAAAAAAATATATGGCCTAGAAAACCAAAAGCGTGCAATAATGCTCTAAAACGTGTGAGTAAAAGAGTTCGCTGGAGCATTATCGCACACTTTTGGGTTTCTAGGCCATATATTTTTTTCTGGAGATCTAACTCTAGGTTTTATTTTTGTTCCTTTTTGAACCTTTTTTTCTTACAGGAAGGTTTTTTACAAGTTTGGCCGGGTCATTTAACCTGTTAAAAATGTTCATCTGGGTCATTTTTTATCGTTTTTTTCCTGAAGTTCAGGTTTTTTTGTTGAGTTGTCACTCATACACAGCCTGAAATTTTAGAATTCAAAACTTTCTCAATTCTAAATCTATAATTCGAAAATCCACGCTTCAATCTTTATGCCAAGAAAAAACGAAAAAATTCAAATATCCGCCGCCGTCGAAAAATCTGACCAGTTCTCCCAAACTAGGTCATTAAATGAAGAGACGCAGAGAAAGTTTTTATTCAGGATATTTATTTATTGATTGTATTCTTCCTTTTTTTGTTGTTGTTTTTATTGTTTTTTTTTCCACAAAAAGAATGAGAAGACCCGCTGCTTGTTTTGAGATTTTTGAAATCCCCAATGCTACATTGGTTACGGTATCACTCCAGGTAATTTTTTCGTAAACTTCAAAATCATCAAAAAAAAAAAAATTGAGATTCTCACAATGCTCTTTGAAGTTGGAATATATTTTATGCTCGAAAAATATGGATTTTTCACAAATCCCCGGATATTTCGGATGATTGTTGTGCCAATTGCAACCATTTATATTGGTGGAGCGATTGTGGCGATTTTTGGGGTCTTGACGCGAAGGAAATTGCTGATTACGGTGCATTCGACGATTACGGTTACGTTGATGGTGTTGACCGATATTTTGGCGGTTTCGATTATTTTGTTAATGGCGATTGGTGAGTGAATGGGGGAAATGTGTGTGTTTTGTCGTAAGATATAGTGTTTTCAATATTGGTGAAAAACTAATTAATTCAATCTCGCTCTATTGATAATATATTTTTCCGCTAACACAGAATTTTCAAAAACAAAGAGGAATGGAAATTTCTTAGAAAAAACTGCCCTAATTTTTCTTGTAAAAATATCTGGTTCTCAAAATTTTCTTTTTTTATGCTGGGAATTGGAACCATAGGACATTTAAACCACTGATTCAAGTCTCATACTTCAATATCTTGAATTTTTTCTAAAACGTATTTTCAAAAATCAAACAGATACATGATATTATCAGTAAATGATATCACGTTTTAGAGAATATTTAAAATTTGAAGATTTTGGGATACTCAAAATCAATTGCGCTCCATTGATGATAGTGAATACTTTGCTCTTTAAACTATCACAAACTAGTCTAATTTTTATGCCTCAATTTTTTTTAATGTTCTCGGGGAAAAAACGGCAAGCGTGTCGCAAGGCTTTTTCCTTGTCGCAAGCTTGCGGCAGTTTGTCGCAAACTTGCGACACATTTTTTCTGGCGCAAGGGTGTCGCAAGCCGTGCAGTAGTTTTGCTGCTAGATGTCGCAAAGCTTGCGACTATTGGCGCAAGAACACCGCAAGCCTTGCGACAGCCGAATGTCGCAAGTTTGCGACAAACTGTCGCAAGCTTGCCGATTTTTCCCCGAGTTTTTGGAAGCGTATCTATCGAGGTTTTTTATCTGTATGATCCAATTATAACACTGAACGTCAGATATATATATATTTTTTTTTTTCTGGCCTAGAAATTTGTAAAGTTTAATTCCTAGGCCACGAGAGCTAGTACGCTTCAATAAAAATTAACTTTGTTCGTTTATTTTTTTTAACTTCGTTTATATTTGAAAAATTATTGAAATATGAATTCAAAAAGAATATTCTTCTTTTGATTTTGATTTCGATTTAAAATGAAAATTTTCATTTTTTTTAACGTTTTTAGGGGATGAACTTAGACAATGAATGAATGGTTATTTGAAGAATTTAATTACTATTGCGATGTGCAAAGTAGGAAAAAATGCAAAAAAATTACAAAAAAAATGTGCAATGTGTGAATTATTTTTGCAGAAAATTTGCAAGTTTTCAAACAGCGCGGGGGTTACTGTTGCAGATGTCATGCGTATCTAACAACCCCGCGAAATAAGTTTAAAAAAAAGAAATACATTGGAATTCAAACAATTTAAGTTCGCGGGGTTGTTTGATACGCATGACAGGCTGCAACAGTAACCCCCGCGCTGTTTGAAAACTTGCAAATTTTCTACAAAAATAATTCACACATTGCACATTTTTTTTTGTAAATTTTTTGCATTTTTGTCTACTTTGCACATCGCATATTCTATTGAAATTTAATTTCTAGCGTTTGACAATTCTTTATCGTTTCAGTTTTCATCCCAAAATGTCTTGATTACCCTTTGAAACGTATTCTTAACGGTTGATTTTAACGATTCGAAAAAAAGTTCGTATTCACAGTGAAAAAAAGTATTTTTTCTTCAGAAAAAATTAGTTACGGACTTTTCCAAAATAAAAAACATGTTTCTGCAAAAATGGGAGGAGTTTGTCGCATCTGAAAATGGCAATGGTCCGCACACTAAATATGCGCTTTTGCCGCACAGTTTTCGGGAGAATATTTTCAAAAATTTTAAAATATTTCGTGATATTATTGGCTAAATATCCGCAAACTCGTTGATTTGGTGTGGAAAATGAAGAATATATTCCGATTTATAACCAATACACTGATATCTTTCTCCAAAACTGTTCAGATTACACATAAAACGTTATTTTTCCATTTTTTTGCCAAATTTTGTGCAACATGGAATATTCTTTCTGTGAGGTCGTAAAATGTGCCAGTTTATGTTATGCCAGTCTCTCCCACTTCCCACGATGACTTCTTTTTACCTTTTAGTCTTATTTACACTCAACTGGAACAAGAAAACAAATAAAAAGTCAATTTTGAATTTCGCGCAATTGTGTGCAAACACCGCCATAAAAAAAAAAAAAAAAAGATACTTTTTTTTGCCTGTGGTATTCTCATTTTGAGCAATTCTAATTTTTTTGTTTTCAGGCAAACGTAGTGACTATCTTCACAATATTCATCATAGTTTTGTCAATGAGAAAAAATTCTATGAGTGAGTTAATATTCTATTCTTGCCTATAATATTATTGATTTTTCCAGTATTCTCGGTCCATTTTGGATGTATCTTGGAGCAATTGTTTTGCATATCACAGTGGCGATAAATATGGCATTTTTACAGCCATTGAATGACTTTTTGAAGTTTGTTGAGGTGAGTTATTATGTAATTTTTGGAAAACTGGAAAACTCAATTATTTTTTGCTTGGTAGATCATGTTTATCTTAGAAAAAAAACGGAGTGTGATGTGCAGGTTCTCTGAAGTACTGTAGGATGAAAAAAAAGTAAATTTAAAGAAAAATTACGTTTCACAATTTTGATAAAGTTGGAAACCGTTTCTCGTTTTTGGTATATATGTTTTGATTTGCTCAAAATTCATTAGCCGGAATCATTGGATGACTGTAATAATATTTGAAACGTATATTTGGACGCTGAAAAATGAAATCCTTAATACCCAATTTTCAGCCTTGAATTTTACACTGAAAATACTGAAAATGCTCGAAAACCCATCAAAAACTAACACATATGGGCTATTGAGCTAGTCTATTGATTGATTTTTCCTCTGAACACATCTAGATGATCAATTTTGCGCAGAAAGGAAGAATTACAGAACTTTCAGCAAAGTTTCATTTTTTTCAGTACGAGAAAAAGAAATGTAAACTGACAGATTCTTTTTCATATTTGATTACTCTATCAGGGTTTTCTCTTTCTCATTAAACAAACTTTTGGAGCTGAAATTTCAGATTTAATTACTGTGATAGACAAAACACCACAATCGACGCACAATTGCACAGTTCTTCAAAAAAAAAAAAAATAAAGAGACCTAAGCGGGGTCGAACACCGGACCTTTAGAATAATAGGCAGAAGTGATCACTACTGAGCCATTTAGGGCAGAGCAAGAAAGTGTACACATGGCGACGACAAATTGCACACTTAATTTTCGATGCATCCGAAAACCCCTGAATTATTTTCACATATCGTCATCTTCTTCTTGATTACACTCGAAATTCGACCTCTAAACTTTTTCACTTTCTCTGCCTATTCCTTGCCATTTGAATATAAGCTTTCTTTCGTTGTCCTTGGCGTCTCACATAATCCATCCGAAAAAGAAAAAGAAAAAAAAGAACATCCTAATTATAGCATCAACCAATACAGACTACAAAAAAAAACCTTATACAATTAAATATGTGTTTTTTTTTTCGTATTTCTTTTATGAATTTAACCTTGGAAATTTCAAGAGATCAGAGAATATTGGAAATATACATAGAAAAAAAAAACATCGAAGATACTTTTTTTGGCGCCAAAAATATACTAAAACTACAGTCTAGTCTTACAACAGATGATACTCTATTAAACTCTTAATGTGTGCATTTTTGCGTGAGCGTGTTGACAGAAAAGCCAATTTTGTGTGACACTTTACAGTACTCATAGAAACCTGCACATCTTAATTTTAAGACAAAAATTTAGAAAATGTGCTCTACTGATAATATAAGGATTTCAAAGGTACATGGAGTTTTTGACAACAAACATGTAGTTTGATGTGTAGGTTTTGAGAGGTACTGTAGTTTTCGAAAATCCTCGAGGATAATAATGGCGCTAAAAATATACTGAAACTATACTCTAGTTTTTCATCAGAACACACGCTACTGAACTATAAAAATGGTTTTAAAGTTTATCAAAATTTTTAAACGTATTTTCAACTTGGGTTTTGAGAGGTACTGTAGTTTTCAACAAAAAAATCTACGCGATTAATTTTGGCGCCAAGCGTATACTGAAACTATAGTCTAGTTTTAAGTCCCAAGAAAGTGTACGTACTGAACTAAAAAAAGGATTTCAAAGTTTATCAAAACTTTGAAACGTATTTTCAACTTGGGAGTTTTTCTGTCCTACAGTACCTCAGAGAACCTGCACATCTAACTTTGTCAAGGGAATTTAGGCCTACAGAAATATAGGTTTTAGCTACTGTATTTAAACTACAATAATAAGACGGTTCATGTGTGCATTTTTGCGTAGGTGTGTTGGCAGAAAAAAACCAATTTTGTGTCACACTTCACAGTACTCCAAACCTGCACATCTTAACTTTAAGAAAAAAATTAGCAAATGTGCTCTACTGATATTTCAATGATTTCAAAGGTACATAGAGTTTTTGAAAACTACAGTAGTTCTTGAGTATCTTATCCTGTACATTGAAAGAAATACAGTTTGATGTGCAGGATTATTTTTGGCGCCAAAATGTGGCACGTAAAAACCTTCACATCTAACTAATATTTTCAAAAAATTTCCAGAAAGAATCGGAAATTGCAAAAACCGCACTTCAAACATCCTACACCTCATCATCATCCACCAATTCTTCTTCCACACCATCGCCAAAATCAAAATCATAAAAATCTTTATCATAAATTTCTCTCAAAATAAATATTTTTTTTCGTGTTTTAGAGACAATCAAGGTGTTTGTCGAGGTATTTATGGGATGGGGGCAAGCAATTATAGATTGAGATGTGTGGCACACGTTTGACGGAAAATTGTGCAACACATTGTGGTGACGTGTTGAACTTGGGAGAGGAGAGTGCACGCCTGAAAATCGATAATTGAGATTGATTCTATGTGAAAGAGCATAGTCGAATTAGTAAATACCAGAAAAAATGAGGCATTTAAAAAGAAATGAGAGAGAAAGCTGCATCGAGAGTGAGAGGTAAGGTTTATGCGTCGAACGCGTCCGATCTGGCAAGTTAGGCAACGTTGACCCCGGTTAGTCAGGTTCGAACCCCGGTTGAGGCATAATTGTTTTTTTTTTTCTATTGTCATACCTTCCACATATGCGATGACACTGTCATATTATGTCGATCTGACCATGCTGATACTTTGCCCAGATATTCATCAAAATAGGATTCGCAAACTTTGAGATCTTCATGATCCGCACCACATCCAGATTCCTGTTTTTGTTTTGTTGTAGTTGACAAATCGATAATTGGGAGCACTGGAAAAATAACAATTCTTAAAGGGACATCAAGTTTTTGTCACAACCAATGTAAACATTGAAAAGTATAAATAAGAAAAGGATCATATTTTTGAACCAATAGTTTCAATTTCAAAATACAACCCGAATAAAATACATTTCAAAATTTGAATACATTTCCGAAGCCCGCATTTTTTCAATTCAGGCTGGTGAGATGAAATTTTTGTTGAACTAGGACAAGTAGGACGGGACATTTTTCGTCTAAAAAATTCATCGCCTGCAAAAGTGAACATACGCTTCAGAATTGGGATAAACATAACACTCACCTCAGTTTTTGTTAGTGTAGCAGCTTTTGGGTTTTGCCCCAGTCTGTTCTAGTCGGGGAAAAAACGGCAAGCGTGTCGCAAGGCTTTTCCCTTGTCGCAAGCTTGCGGCAGTTTGTCGCAAATTTGCGACACATTTTTTCTGGCGCAAGGGTGTCGCAAGCCGTGCAGTAGTTTTGCTGCTAGATGTCGCAAAGCTTGCGACTATTGGCGCAAGAACTCCGCAAGCCTTGCGACAAATTGCCGCAAGCTTGCCGATTTTTCCCCGAACTATGGCTTTGTTCGACAGACTGTATTTGAGAATGGCTCACATGCTCAAAATTCGTACACATACAGAGTTCGACCTCCTGATCATCATGATATATTTTCTATTTGCCGGAAACTTTTGTGGACAACAAGTTATGTAGAATCAAAGTTGTTCTATTTTTATCGTCTTTAAAGACACCTAGACAGTTGGAAATCAATTTTTAGTTATCAAAACCACAGGCAAAAAAAAAGTATCTTTTTTTACCGCGGTTTTTTATGGCGGTGTTTGCACACAATTGCGCGAAATTCAAAAACTTTTTTTTTGTTCCAGTTGAGTGTAAATAAGACTAAAAGGCAAAAAGAAGTCATTGTGGGAAGTGGGAGAGACTGGAATAACATTAACTGGCACATTTTACGACCTTACAGAAAGAATATTCCATTTTGCACAAAATTTGGCAAAAAAATGGAGAAATAACGTTTTATGTGTAATCTGAACAGTTTCAGAGAAAGATATCAGTGTATTGGTTATAAATCGGAATATATTCTTCATTTTACACACCAAATCAACGAGTTTGCGGATATTTAGCCAATAATATCACGAAATATTTTAAAATTTTTGAAAATATTCTCCCGGAAACTGTGCGGCAAAAGCGCACATTTAGTGTGCGGACCATTGCCATTTTCAGACGCGACATTCTCCTCCCATTTTTGCAGAAACATGTTTTTTATTTTGGAAAAGTCCGTAACTAATTTTTTCTGAAGAAAAAATACTTTTTTTTTCACTGTGAAAACATTTATGTTTATCTTCTCATGAGTTTTCAAAAAAGACGTTTTCATAAATTTTGTAATTTACCGAGGAAAAAAATCCTTTTTTCAAAATCGCTCACACGCCGTAAATTGTGTGCAAACACACAACTTGACGTAAATTTGCAGAAATTGTTTTTCTCAATGGAGCAAACAAGCTTGTTTGTTTCATTTTAAAATTTTTAGTGGAGCAATTCATTTTTCCAATTGGCTAGGTGTCATATTGAGAAAGAAAATTCAACATTAATATAGTTTTATATCTACAAATCTACAAATGTCTGATTCTCTCATTATTGCTCACTATTTCGTCTGATATATCAAAAAATCTTTTCTTGTGATCAAATAGACATTTCACTGCAATAACTCACCTTTCGGCTCTGGAGTTGTTGCCTGTAATTGCGGAGCATCGTTGTCACGACTCTCGGTCAATGGCCGCTCCTCCATCTGCGATCCAACACTTTCATCCATCCCAGGTCTCACTGTTGGTGTAGTTGTGGTGACAATGAGAACCTCACCACTCGCCTCATTCTCCTCAATGACTTGTTTCGAAGTTGTCAATGTAGTTGGCTCATTTCCAGATGCCTCGACTTCTTCTAACGTTGGTGTTGGTGTTTTGTTTGGGACCTCTTGCTCTATTTCTGGCTCAATGCTCCGTGTCGTTGAGGGGATTTCGATGAAAGCGGGAGTTGTTGTTGAAGGAAGAAGCACTTCTTCTTCTTCTTTTTCTGCTGGAATCGCAGATGAAGCAGAAGCCGAAGATGCTCCACAACTATCCAGATTACAAACTGAGATTGCTGTTGGTGTTGTTTGATGCTTGCCAATCACGAATTTAGGGGTATAGGTTCCAGCGACAATGGCGATTTGTAGAGTTATACAGCCATTCTCTTCCTGGAATCAAAAAAAATTTTAGGTTTGAGATTTTGGCGATTGATTACTTTTATGGTACTGTACTAGTTCTTCTCATTGTCAAAAATGACCGAAACTACAGTAACCCGAAGACCTTATAATATTTCTACAGTAATCTGATGTACGATAGATCAATTTGTATTCACATATGGCACTATCTTACCAGAAACCAGTTTTGAGTTTATCAAAATTCTGAAACGTATTTTTCACTTTTTTGAACCTGTTAGATGTGCAGGAGTACTGTAGGTCCCCCTAAAACTCACCGCCTTCGACGTCAAAAATTCGCGATTCACCAAAATGTCATAGCTCAACTTGCCACCAGCAGATTTTGTGTTCTACAAAAAAAAATGAAATGTAACGTAATTTAAAGGGACATCACTACCTCTCTCGACAAATCAACACCATTTTGCTCATAGCTCTCGGGGACCTGATATCCTTCGGTTCGATATAGACCCTGTTTCTTCCATTGACCGTTCTCGGCGAAAATCACAATCATATTCATGTCGGACATACTCTCACCAACGCCAATCGCCGTCCACCAACGACCTTTTTTGGTGTTTTGGGTGATTGAGAAGCGAATCTGGAAAAAACCTATCAAAATATGAATACTTTCAGAGTCCCCAAATTATTTTGATGTTTCTTCTGGTGTTTTACAAGGAACCGTTATCGGCCCATTTTTATTCTTACAAGGGAACCTTCACATTTGGAAGTGGGACTTCCAAATGAAACATATATAGTCTGGTAGTTTTCGATACGTTAGAAACGATTCTGTAAAAATTAGCTGCGTTTCGGTCAGCTGAGCTCCAAAAAACATGCTCCAAAGTTTCACGATTTTTACACCATTGCATAAAAAATAAAACATCGAAATAGTGTTATGTTTGTTTCGAATGTTTATGTTCACGTAACATTATTTTTGTTTGAAATGCATTAACCAAGTNAAAAAAAAAAAAAAAAAAAGTTTCGCCTGCTGCAGGGGTCAACACATTTCGCCTCGTTCTTAATTGTTCACACTATTTCGATGTTTTATTTTTTATGCAATGGTGTAAAAATCGTGAAACTTTGGAGCATGTTTTTTGGAGCTCAGCTGACCGAAACGCAGCTAATTTTTACAGGATCGTTTCTAGCGTATCGAAAACTACCAGACTATATGTGTTTTATTTGAAAGTCCCACTTCCAAATGTGAAGGTTCCCTTGTTAGTATACATTAACGCCAGAGCTGTTGAAATGGAATGTACCCCAGATGGGCTTCCCAGTTTAAATGGGAAAAATGAGTAAAATTGTTCACGTGGGAAAATCCCAGATAAACATTACCATCCCATGGGAGCCCAGGTGGGCTTCTTTTTTCTTTCATTTCTTGAAAAAAATGCGACTTTTTTATGAAATGAACAAAAAACGACAAATCCGTCAGAAAAAATAATACAAAACGTGAACTTTTTCTACATTTTTGGACTTATATTTCCCACCTGGGAAAGCCCAGCTCACCCCAGTTTATCTGGTCATTTCTCGAAGTGGGATGGGATGGAATGGGCATTTTTATCTGGGCTATCTGGAGCCCACATTTTGCCCATTTCAACAGCTCTGATTAACGACCTACTCAATCTTTTCCCTTCTGATGTACATATTTCTGTGTTTGTGGATGATATTAAGATTTACGGTACCAACCCCTTGTCTCTCCAAACTAGTTAAAACAACAAAAAACAAACAAATAATTTTTTTTCTCGAGAAAAATAAATAAATAAAAGTAAAATTGGAATGTCGCTCTATTCTACACCTCCCCCTTTTTTTTTCATTTTTCTCTGCGTCATTTGCACTCTCGCTTTTTACAGTCTGACAGGGTGTGCTAGTATTGATATTCTTTGTGATTGGTGTTGTAAGTGGAAACTAAACCTTGCTGAAAACAAAACATTAGTCCTACATCTAGGCAAAAACAATCCCAATACAATCTACACCGCCAATAGCATTCCCATTTCCCCCCACTGATCGCACCAAAGACCTAGGTTTGTATGTTGATAAAATGCTTAGTTTCGAGTACCACATATCCCATATTTCTAATACTGATCTCTTTAAATGTCGTCAATTACTATATTCTTTCAAGTCCCGAAATCCTCAATTCCTACTCAAACTATTCGTGTGTTTTGTCATGCCCCTCCTTGACTATAGCTGCGAAATCTATCATCCCACCTTCCCTGCCCTTATAAAAAAATTAGAAAAGCCCCTTAAATGGTTCTCCTGTAGAGTTTTCCAAAGGTGTAATATTCCATTCTCTTGCTATCAAAACCGCCTAGATCTCTAAAATCTAATTTCTATTGAACTCGGCCAAAAAATTATAATCGTCAAACTCTATTATAATATCTTAACTCTTCGTAGTCACCTTCCTTCCTTCTATTGATCTATTTCTCGTAGCTTCAAAATCAAAAAGATATCCTCTCTCTTTTAATTATCTACCGGGTCCCAAAAAGGCTCCGCGACATTTCGCCACTGCGACGTTTCGACACCGGATGATTTTTTGGAATAAGTTGTCCAATATTTTATGCCAAAGGTTTTCGGGTATGACAAACATAATGGTGATATTCAGTTTTAACCAAAAAAGAACTACACCCGAGTTTTCACCCATTTTTGGTCAAAAATTGACTGACCTCGATTTTGATGATACTTTCGGATTAAGGGTATTTGAACATCATGGTAATATTTATTTTACATCGAAAAAGAGCTGCACCCATATTTTAACCCATTTTAGATAACTGACTACTTAATAAAAAAAAATTAAACCAAACCACGAAATTTGCATAGTCATTTTTTGA
>LR548983.1:0-18843 GCA_900536415.3 Caenorhabditis sp. 38 MB-2015 | reverse complement strand
TTCAAAGACACGCCCGTTAACCAGTCGGCCATGGAAATTTTCACTGTTGTACTTCTCTCGGAAAACTTTTCTCTGCGTCTCTCTCAATCTCGTCAATTGCAGGCTGACATGACGTGTTATGGCAACTTAAACATTCAAAAATCTGTAGACTTAACCGAAAAAAGTTTTCTTCAAAAATATCTTGAGAAAATATATTTGGGGGATGCATAAGTTTGGAAAAAAGTATGACCGGTTTTCAAAAATATGGTGTGATTCGCAAAATATGCTCAAAAATACAAAACAAATTTTCAAAAATTACCGTTTCTCTGTTTCTAAAATCATTTTTTTTGATTCTGTGAAATAATACTATGGGCGGGAAACATTTACAGTTTATGGGAAATATTTACAGTTTCATGACATGCATTTTATTTCACTATACTGAAAATCCACATTTGTAAAGTCAAAAAAACTAGGAAATTTTTCTAATCATAGCTTGACGATTCTGATGGTGATAATCTCCTTGCACAAAAAAACTAGTTATACCCTAATTGAAACTGGGATTCGCATTTTTCTGAATATCTTTAATGAGTTCTGAAAAAGTAAAAAAAAATCATATTTTGGTTAGAAAAATGTTCTGTTTCATGAACTTCAGATGAATTCAAAAACTGAAAAATACTCAATAAAATAATACTGAGAAAAAAATAATACTGCCCAATTTGTATGAACTTGAGGAAGCATTTCTCAAAATCAAAAAACTTAAAATAACTGTTTCAAAAATTTCTCAAATACATTTAGTTTTTCGGGAGATGATCAGTCAACACTTGACAGTCTATATATGGTTTTTGTTTGGGACGTGAACTAATAACAACGTGACCTGTCCCTTTAACTTTTTAATAATAAACCAAATAAAGATTTAAAAGTTCGAAAATAATAAACGGTATTTCATTGGAGCTAGCTTGTCTCACAGTTAGAATGCACAGTAATTTTTCATTGAGAATGAAAAAATTAACTATTGTTGAATTCAATAAATATTACACGAATTAAGCATTTGTTCTGAGAACGATTCATATCCAAAAATTGAAACGGTGATTTTTTTGAACAATTGTTTGTTTTTAAAGCTGGTATAGGTTCTCAAAACTGACCTATGAACCGTGAATCTCGTTTTCATGCGAAATTTGATAAATATGTTAAATGGGACTTGCTCCTCACAATCAGTTTCAACGCAGAGTATTTTTTGAGATTACCTGAGAAATATAAATCAAAAGATCTACCATTTTTGAAACAGTAGATGTTCAGATTCACAGTTTCAATAAATATTTTTCTCAAAGTTCATAGTATCCAGACAAAAACATATTTATAGTTCATAAAAAAATATTAAACCGCTTATTAATATTAAAAAACGAATTACGAAGTTTTTTATTTTGATAGACACTTTTTTTTTCACAAAAATACACACAGACAGAAAAAAAACTGATTTTTTGATCTTTTGAAGTTTGAGAGAAGCAGAGAAAAAATAAAAAAAGATAAAATGTAAAAATTAGTTTCCGGAATTATTCTTATCGTTCAGAAGTCAACGTGTACCTCATTATTTAGTTTATGTATATGCTCATTTATGGGCTCAAGGGATATAACAATTCGAAGGTACATATGACTACATAGTTGTTTGGTCATTGAAATGCACTACGATCAGGAAATAAAAAAAAAATGTTATCAGTGGTTTTTATTTGAGGTGAGAAAAAAAAAACACATTTTTGAAACAAAAAGGGAAAACGAAAGAATGTAAATTTCCCAGGAAAACAACATGTTGTCCGAGAGGAAAACAATAGAACAAAAAGGTGGTTTTTGAATATTTGGTCAGGGAAATTGGTTCCAAAAATGGTTTTTTTATGTACATAAATTATAATGAATGCTTGAAACAGATAAGTTTTGGAATTTTTTCAAATAAAATAAAAACGGCGCATTTTTTTGTTGTTAGAAATCAAATATTATTTTCGAAAAAAATCAATCTCTGAAATAAGTGATATAAAATTAGGGTTGTAGAATTGGGCGAACGGGCGATCCTTTCGCCCGCTACATGAAACCTGTTCGCCCTTTCGCCCGTTCGCCCTAACGCTCATTCGCTCGCGCCCTTTCGCCCGTTTCGCCCGGCAAAAGGGCGTTCTAAAAGTCGGGCGAACGGGCGATTTTTTAATAAGCTTATATAAAACGAATACTCTTTTTTTTTTTTAATTTCTTCAAACTTTTTTTGAAAGATTAAAAAAAATTGTTAACAAATTTTGTATTATGATGTGTAGTTAAAATGAACTTTCTCAAAGTGTTCGCCAATTGTTATTTTTTTTTAGTAAAACCTTTTTTCATTAGACATTTGAAACAGTACTGTTTTGTGAAGATCTTCAACCAGTAAGCAAAAATTGCGTACAAATTGGAGATGTGACACTCTCACGCAAAATTGCACACATTGTTCAAAAAAATTCACCCAGCCTAAACTTTTTGTGTTGTGTGACGCCAAAACACGCTGCAGGTGTGTACAAGTGTACGGTAGGTGTATGCAGAGTATGGTGGCAGCGCCAGAAAGACGCTACACGCTGCAAAAATAAACCAACTTTTGCTTGCTGGCCGATTTCTGTTGTTCGATGATTTTTTTTCAAACACCGTGTAATAAGTTTACCCGTATGAAAAATACATATTCGAAAATATCTTCAGACCAAAAAAAACACCTCTAACATCAGAAACAGTGAAATCATAACATTCTAAAATGAAAGAAATCATAACATTCTAATGAAAGAAAAACAGACGGTCATTTAAAGGGATTGATTTCCTTTAATACATTCGCTATTAATAGGAGTATAGAAGATGTTTTTAATCATTTTTCATGGACACTTGAAAAATCAAAATAAAGGGTTGGTAATACTTTAAAAAATTACAGATATATTTAACTCTTATCTGAATAGCCTATAACACAAAAACAAAATCAAGTAGATGTTTTGAAACAGTGAAAAATCTATTTTTCTCGAAAATTTTCCTAAAATCTTCATAATGTCGTGAGAAAAAAGTCATTATCAAGGTGAGACTCATTGCTTATGACCCACCCCCTCATTTTCCAAACAACCAAAAAAACGTGACTGGTCACACTTTCAAAAATCACATGTCGAAAAATGCGAACTATGCTAATTTTTTCGAAATATAGTATTTCTGAGTGCTAAACATTTGAGTGGAAGTGATAAAAAAAAATGAAAATGTAACCAAAAAATATATCAGACAAACTGGCGTTAAAAACGGAAAGAAGATGATGAAACAGGAAATGAGGTATTTTTCAGAAGTGTTTCGAAGCGAACAACTAGAATACTGTAAGTCAGCAATAAAGTTATTTGGATACTTTCCCCCATTTAGACGCCAATTTTTTTTTGCCCATATAATATCTAAAAAAAATTTTGTTTAATTTTCAGTTTTTCTTACAGTTTCAAAAATTCTACTTAACAAGGTTCAGTACGGGTAGAGCCGTTTAGCTGAAGTGATTATCCAGAAAAAAAGTTTTGTTACTCTCCGGTGATGTGAGAAAATGGCCAAAAAGTTTATACCTGTTTGAAATTTTAGGTTCTCCATGAATTTTGCTTTTCTATATATAATAATCTATGAAAATCAGGGAGACTAAATTGCACAGCTCACTTTTTCATGATAATTATCCCTGTTTCAAAAGCTATTGACAGTCAGATTTACTACACAATCAGTGCGTTTTCGATATGATATCATTCTTCAATAAAAAATATTAACTTCGAAAAATTCAGAAAGTAAACTTAGGTGAACTCTCGTTTAGCGTGAGGACCAGAGTTAGACAAAATCTCGACTTCCGGAAATGAAAAATCAAATTCCGACTTGCGACTTCCGATGCTCCGCAATTGACAGCTATAGGTTCAAGTCATCGTAAGAACACTGTTTTCAATAGTAAAATCAGTTTTTCTCATTTTTTTTTTTGGGAAAAAAGTTGAAGTCGAGCTTTGAAGAAATATCTCCGATGATGATAATACCACTTATAACATATTTGAAACAGTTCATTTTTTAAATTGAAAAAAAATACTGCTTCGGTGATTTTTTAAAAGTTTTCTCAGTGTTTCTCAAATGCTTGCTAGTACATTACAGTCAGTTGAAATTGAACTTGTTGCTCCATTCATTAAAGATAGTCATACAATTTGGAAAACCGACTAAAATCTAAATAAACAGTAATTTCTCGGTATGAATGAACTACACATTTTGTTTCGGATTAAAAATAAAAAAATTGAGAAAATAGCATGAGAAAAAGACTATCGAAAATATCAACTTCATTGCCCAAAATTAAAGAAATAATACTATATTTGAAACAGTGAAATTTTTCTTTCGTAAAAAAATACTTTTTTGGCAGATTTTTATAGTTTTATCATTATTTCTCAGAAAATTCAAAGTTTGTAACTTAACTAAGCTTGTAAAAAATCGCCCGTTCGCCCGATGTTTAGAACGCACTTTTGCCCGCGCCCGTTTGCCTTAACGCCCGTTTGCACTTTCGCCCTTTTGCCCGCGCCCGTTAGCCCGTTAGCCCTAACGCCCTAACGCCCGTTCGCTCGTTCGCCTTTTGCCCGCGCCCTTTCGCCCGTTCGCCCGTTCGCCCTTTTGCCCGCGCCCTTCCGCCCGTTTGCCTGTTCATTACTGTTTATAACGTTATAGCAACAAAAAATGTGACACAAATCGGGCGAACGGGTAAACGGGCGAAAGGGCAAAAGAGCGAACGGGCGTTTCATGTAGCGGGCGAAAGGGCCGCCCGTTTACCCGATTTTACCACCCTAAACTTAGCCGATTGACGGAAGAAAATCTTGAAAACAATTAAATCTCAATTTCTTTCTAAAAATACAGTTGAAAAGAGGAACAAAAACAAATACACTTTGCTCTAAAAACATACAATCACACACATAAAAAGCTGATTCTTTGAACTTTGGAAGTTTGCGAGAAGCAGAGAAACATAAAATATATATAGTACGGTAAATGTTGTGATAAAACATCATGTTGAAAAGAATAGATAAAACAATGAAATTGTTCGGGAATCACCTTATCGGTCAAAAGTCAACGTGTACTCATATAACTAATACATGGTGCAATAGGTTCGCTCAGGGACAGGGACAATACTTTAAGTTTTTTGCTCATTGAAATTTACTACGATCAGTTCAAAGAAAAGTGTTATCAGCGGCTCTTTTTGGGGTAAAAGAACAAATGGACAACACAAAAAAGTTATTTGGGGGAACGGAATGGAATGGAATTTAATGAATGTAAATGGTTCACAAAATGAAAGTTTGTTCAAGAAAACAATAGAACAAAAGGGTGAGTAGAGAACAATTTGTCGGGGAAAGGGAAATTGGATCCGGGAATGTGAAAACCCACGCAAAATGTTTTATTAGGTGGGAGCAGCCGCAAAACGTAGTCCGTGATTTGGGAGTTATGATTGATGATAAGTTATCATTTCAACATCAGATAACTAGAATTTCCAATCTTGCACTTTTACGAGTAAATCAATTATTAAAATGTCTGTCATCAACCAATCTTGAGTTCTATAGTAAAGTGTTCAAATCTTTTGTGTTACCATTACTAGAATACTGTACAGAAATTTTCAGTTACTCAATGAATAAAGACCAAATAAAACTCCTGGAAAAACCTTTAAGAATTTTCACACGTCGAGTTTTTCAAAGGTGTAATGAGCCCTTTAATTCATATTCAGAACGATTACAGAAGTTTAATATGAGATCGATTGAAGAAAGAAGGAATATGCATGATCTACTATTTATCTACAAAGGTATAACTCAAGTTTTGAGTGTCCCCAATATCAAAAAGTTTATCAAGCCTACTACGCTCGGAGAAAAATCGGCAAGCTTGCGACAGTTTGTCGCAAACTTGCGACATTCGGCTGTCGCAAGGCTTGCGGTGTTCTTGCGCCAATAGTCGCAAGCTTTGCGACATCTAGCAGCANGGTGTTCTTGCGCCAATAGTCGCAAGCTTTGCGACATCTAGCAGCAAAACTACTGCACGGCTTACGACACCCTTGCGCCAGAAAAAATGTGTCGCAAGTTTGCGACAAACTGCCGCAAGCTTGCGACAAGGAAAAAGCCTTGCGACACGCTTGCCGTTTTTTCCCCGAGCGAGTAAGCGCAAACCAATTCGTCTTGTTTATTGTGGAGCTCATTTCTCGAATTTTTACCAGAAGACCATTACAGATTGGAATCATTCCGTTCGGGAACTCCCCGAGTTTCTGAGCTACGAACAGTTTAAGCAATTCTTGCTATAATTCAGTTTTTTTTTCGTGATCGGCACAAAATACAATTCTTTCTCGAGCATTTACTCACTCTGACCTATCTGAACTTCAATCTGAACTTCTTCCTGCCAGTGATGAATTTCAGCTTAGTTTTTTTCTCAGAACAGTCGAGACATTGTCATCCATCGTGGTGTAGAGTTGAATAAGTGATCGCCCATTCTATGCCTAGATTAAAATCCCGTACACTAACATCTGTACAAGTCTGATGCATGATAACATGACAAGGGAAAATTACTTCCAAGGTTAAAATCACGTACACTAACAGCTGTACAAGTCTGAGATGTTTTCACGTGACAAGGGTAAATGAACTAGAAGACGACTACTAGAAGCTGGTGGTTGTGCGTAAACTTCGCTCTCATTATCGATTGGCCATGATTTCAGAAGGAGTTCTTCCTCGGAAGTTTCGGTCCCCTGGTTTTGGACAATGTCTCCGAGTTCAATTTAATATGTATCAATCTCATTACCACAGGCTTCTGAACTTTGTTATCGTATTATCTGAACTTTGTGTGAGTGAATAAATTGAGATATGAATTGTATTAAAATGTGTGATACAAAAATTGTCGTCTCTCTTGCGGGAGATCGACTCTCAACAAATTTTTGGAAGAGTTTCAAAGTACAACAATTTAAGGATTTTTTTTTCTACGTTGAATTTTTTTCTTCTTTTCAATAAATGATTCGATAAAAAACGTGTACTCATATAACTAATACATGATGCAATAGGTTCACTCAGGGACAGGGACAATACTTTTCGTTTTTTGCTCATTGAAATTTACTACGATCAGTTCAAAGAAAAGTGTTATCAGCGGCTCTTTTTGGGGTAAAAGAACAAATGGACAACAAAAAAAAGTTATTTGGGGGAACGGAATGGAATGGAATTTAAAGAATGTAAATGGTTCACAAAATGAAAGTTTGTTCAAGAAAACAATAGAACAAAAGGGTGAGTAGAGAACAATTTGTCGGGGAAAGGGAAATTGGATTCGGGAATGTGAAAACCCACGAAAAATGTTTTATTAGGTGGGAGCACTACGTTGCCGCTGAGAAAAGCGCTGAGAAAAGCAACGCTGAGAAAAGCGGAGAAAGGCGGAGAAAAACAACCCAGAAACCGCGAAAATATTGGCGGAGAAATGTATTTCACCTCCTAGATCGTTGCGAGACCAATCGCACTAAATCGACGCGCCTTTAAGTGAATTTATTAAAAAAAATTTTTTTTTTGGAAGTTTGAGATGCAGAAACAAAATAATCAGTATTCCAGATGTCTAGTGAGATTAATGAGACACAAAAAAAAGAAGAAGAAAGTTTATAGCTCATGTAACCATTTTGAATCAAGAAAAAAAACAAAAATAAATTCACTTAAAGGCGCGTCGATTTAGTGCGATTGGTCTCGCAACGATCTAGGAAATATAGTCCCTCTTAGGATTTTTCAGATTACTCAAAGATATATCAGTTTATTATTTTGACCATTAATTGCAAAAATGAACATGAATAGTAAATTTAAGATTTTTTTCATTTCGACGCCAATTATTTATTTTTCAAATAAAATTTGAGTGTTTTTCTTGTCATATTTGATTTAATGAAATGTGTTTCTGATCTTACAAAGTGTCTCTGATATTACAAAATGTATCAGTCAGCAATTACGTCATCAACTTTTTTTCCGGAAAACATTCTAATATTATCAAAAACTAGTTTCGTTCTTTTTATGAAGTGATCTTTTGTCTTAGCTATGTGTGAAAAGGTAACAGCAGAACCATAGAGGCATTTCGTTTTGCAAAAAAAAAAAGGTAAATTGAATACACAGGCAAAAAAAAAGTATCTTTTTTTTACCGCAGTTTTTTTAAGGCGGTGTTTGCACACAATTGCGCGAAATTCAAAATTAACTTTTTTTTTGTTTTTTTTTTCAGTTGAGTGTAAATAAGACTAACAGGCAAAAAGAAGTCATCGTGGGAAGTGGGAGAGACTGGCATAACATAAACTGGCACATATTACGACCTTACAGAAAGAATATTCCATGTTTCACAAAATTTGGCAAAAAATGGAAAAATAACGTTTTATGTGTAATCTGAACAGTTTTGGAGAAAGATTTTAGTGTATTGGTTATAAATCGGAATATCTTCTTTATTTTCCACACCAAATCAACGAGTTTGCGGATATTTAGCAAATAATATCACGAAATCTTTTAAAAATTTTAAAAATATTCTCCCGAAAACTGTGCGGCAAGAGCGCATATTTAGTGTGCGGACCATTGCCATTTTCAGACAAGACAAACTCCTCCCATTTTTGCAGAAACATGTTTTTTATTTTGGGAAAGTCCGTAACTAATTTTTTCTGAAGAAAAAATACTTTTTTTTTCACTGTTTTTTTCACTTCAATTGAATACATGAAATTTGATAAAAAGACTGTTTCAGAAGTCTTATATTGCATGTTGCATATTTATGCGTACTGATGCATCAACTCCCGGATGATCTAAACTAATTTTAAGTAAAACTGAATTGATACTATTGATACCACAGGATTATCTGATAAGAGTGCCTAAGAACAGAGATGAATATTCAAAAAAATTCAAAAATAATTTTCAATTTGAAAAGAGAACTTGTCAGTGAATTGGGCGGAGATTACTTCTTTTTTGATTAAGTTCAAAAAAATTCGGAAAAACTGCTCGAAAAAAGTTTTTTTTTAAATTTCTTGTTTCAAATTTTCGGTAAAAATTGCTCAACTTGTTAAATACATTCGATCGTATGTAGTTTCGGAGATCTAGAAATGAAATTTTTTCTGCTAATTCATATTTTTGTATTTTACATAACTGGATTGTATATATATATATATATATCACCGTTTTTTCCTGAACATTAGAGTTCAAAAAAGATTATATGCATTTTCCCAGAGCTGTTGAAATGGAATGTACCCCAGATGGGCTTCCCAGTTTAAATGGGAAAAATGAGTAAATTTTATCACGTGGGAAAATCTCACAAGGGAGGTTCGTGAACTGTTACTTTCAACTTTTTCTCAAAATTTGTACACTTATGTAGTTCGACCTCCTGATCATCGTGGTACATTTTTTATTCGCCGGAAATTTTTGTGAATAAAGTTATGAAAGATTAAAGTTATTTCATGACCATTTTCTGAAGAAAAAATGAGTCATTTACCTTTGAAAAATGAGCACGTGAATACAAATTCATTTATTTACTGTGCTGCCCTTATTTTATAACAGTTATGAATTGTAATGGGAAAATGTCTAAAAATTCATAACTTTTTACACAAAAATTTCCGGTGGATAAAAACTATACCACGATGATCAGGAGGTCAAACTCTATAAGTGTACAAATTTTAAGAAAAAGTTGAAAGTAACAGCTCGCGAACCTCCCTTGTCAGATAAACATTACCATCCCATGGGAGCCCAGGTGGGCTTCTTTTTTCTTTCATTTCTTGAAAAAAAATGCGATTTTTTATGAAATGAACAAAAAACGACAAATACGTCAGAAAAAAAAAATACAAAACGTGAACTTTTTCTACATTTTTGGAATTATATTTCCCACCTGGGAAAGCCCAGCCCACCCCAGTTTATCTGGTCATTTCTCGAAGTGGGGTGGGATGGAATGGGCATTTTTATCTGGGCTATCTGGAGCCCACATTTTTCCCATTTCAACAGCTCTGGTTAACAAAAACAATGAAAATCAAAGCTAAAACATACCAAAACCATAAAATTCGAAACGAGAATGAGTTAAGTGGGCGGAGATTAGTTGTCAGTTTTTCGAATATTAATTTTTTATGACGAAAGACACTTATAGGGAGCAAGTTTTATTGGTCCTACAGAAAAAACAAATATCCGAAAAACTCGCAAAAATTTTTTTTCGTGATTTTTCATGTTGATCGTATCATTTTGTAGAGCACTGTAGAAGATTTTTCTGGTTAATGGACTTTTTGCACTAAAAAAACATACTATATTTTAGATCAGTGCGTTATTTGTATATAACAGGACAACCAAAGCACAAAGTCTAGTAATCTACAAAAAAAGTTCGAAATCTTAATTTTGAAAAAAAAAATCCACGTTTAGCTAATCATTTGTACTGTTTCACCAATTGCATAGTTTCTTATTTTTGAAGAGACACTCTTTATAAACGTTTATTAATAGAAAATATAAGAAACTTTGATATTTTTGAAATAGCTTTTCAAAAAAAAAAAAACACTGTTCCAACAACGATTTGATTACAAAAAGCAAAAAGTATAGCCAATACAGACATCATCTCTAACTCAATAAGAGAGGCGTTTATTCTCATCAAAATTTATCTGTATTGTTAATTCGATTTTTGTGACCATTGGAAGAGAAATCAGTATAGAAATTGAAGAAGAAAACTTCAGTAGTCCAAAAAAAATGTGAAGGGTCTGAACAAATCAAACTGTACTTCTTTAATTTTTGTTCAAAATTTTCAAAAATTTCGTGGAAGTTTATAAAAATATGGTTGAAAATTTTCTTATTTTTTGTTTCACTGTTATTCAATTCTTAAAAATAGTTGTGAAATTTATTTTTTCAGATCTCCAATTTTTTTTTGATCTTAGGAAAACTTTTTTTTAATTTCTATACGGTAGCGAAACCTCGGTCAAGTTTCCAACAATCAAAAAAACATTTCCAATTGACAATATTTCCATAATATGTTAATGAAAAGTTTTAGAAAATATAAGACATTGTAATATTTTTATATTTACTTCTCAAAAAAAGCACTGTTTCAAAAAATGTTGAATAAGAAAACTGAAAGTAACCAATGATGAAACCTCAAAAAGAAAGCATTTTTTATTTATCACAAATGTTTTGTATGTATTTTCAAGACGAACTTATTGAAGCCTCTCGGGCCGGAAATCTATTAATCTGAACTCCGAAAATAATTTCATTCTCAGTTTTCTAAAATGCCAGTTTAACAGATCAAACATTCGAATCGAGTTTTAACCGACTTTTGAAACAGTAACTTTATTTTTCAAAATTTTTTCTTGGAAATTCTGGTTGTTGTATTCTCTAAGAATTAAAAATCTCCTAAATTTCTGAATTTTTCACGTGAAAAACACTTTTAAAATCCACGTAACAAACTCAGCCAGCCACGTTTGAATTGTGTTTCTGATCTTTTAAAATACATCAACCACTAAAAAACGTCATTTGAATCATTCCCTTTTTCCGGAACCCACAATAATTATCAAATACTACGTGCAAGATACCATTTCATGGTCAAGAAATCAAGCATCAACCATGTTATCACCAAAAAAAAACTATTATCTATAGGGGGTTTTCCTTGTACCCAAAAGACATTACTTTTCTCCGAAAAACTTATATTGTAATGGTGTCTTATCTATCAAAAACCACGAAATGGACACAAAAAAATTCAGGAGCAAATAAAAAAATTTCAACAAAAAAATAGAGCACAAATAAATGAGGTGAGACTGGAGAAAAAAAAAGAATTGAAAGTGCATAAATCGATATTTCTTTTTTCATCGTTTTCCCTTAACAATTTCTTCTTTCTCTGAATACCTAACAGCCATTAATCTTCAATGTCCATTCCTTGAAAATCAAATAGATCATAAAATTCTCTCTCTCTTCGCAGAAAAAAAAGAACAAAAAACATTCCGTCGAGCCGGATTCGAACCAGCGACCTAAGGATACCCACTGACTCTACAGTCCTCCGCTCTACCAACTGAGCTATCGACGGTGGTGAGAGAACGAGGGTTGGCGCCTATGAAGTGTTGGAAGCTAGCGGCGTTTTGTTTGTTGAGAAGAGAGATGTGTGGGGAGAGAGAGTGAGCGAATGAGAGAGATGGAAAAGAAAGAGAGTGAAGTGAGAAAAAGTGAATGATGAATAGTTGAATTCCGCTGGGGTGTTTGTTTCAAAGATTTAGGTGAATTTATCAATATACTTGGAAGGTTTTATTCAAGATGTCCGTTTTGAAAATAAGAAACTGAGACGCTCTTTCGCATGAGATCAGTTTCATCTCAAGTTGAAGTTTTTTTTTAAAATTTGATCTCATGAAAGTTTGGAACATCATAATTACATTCTCAGAACTTCTTATTTCTCAAGCATATATTTATGAGTGTGTGTTCCTATGTATACACAGTTGAATCTGATGTCAATCTGATTATTTTCAGACGAGTTATAGTTCAAATTGGCTCCGCGACATTTCGACACCGCGACGTTTCGACACCGGATGATTTTTTGGAATAAATTTTTCAATATTTTATGCCAGAGGTTTTCGGGTATGACAAACATCATGGTGATATTCATTTTTAACCAAAAAAGAACTACACCCGAGTTTTTACCCATTTTTGGTCAAAAATTGACTGACCTCGATTTTGATGATACTTTCGGATTAAAGGTATTTGAGTACGGCGAACATTATGGTGATATTTATTTTACATCGAAAAAGAGCTGCACCCATATTTTAACCCATTTTAGGTCAAAAAATGACTATACAAATTTCGTGGTTTGGTTTAATTTTTTTTTATTAAGTAGTCAGTTATCTAAATAGGGTTAAAATATGGGTGCAGCTCTTTTTCGATGTAAAATAAATATTACCATGATGTTCAAATACCCTTAATCCGAAAGTATCATCAAAATCGAGGTCAGTCAATTTTTGACCAAAAATGAGTGAAAACTCGGGTGTAGTTCTTTTTTGGTTAAAAATGAATATCACCATGATGTTTGTCATACCCGAAAACCTCTGGCATAAAATATTGAACAATTTATTCCAAAAAATCATCCGGTGTCGAAACGTCGCGGTGTCGAAATGTCGCGGTGGCGAAACGTCGCGGAGCCTTCAAATTCTAGACTATCTCACGAATGACCTTTACTGTATGTATTTATTTCTTATGAAAATAGGCGAACAATAGAAAAAATAATATTTTATACGAAACATTTCGAATGTTCTTATTTTCATTTCAAGTTTCATATTTGCTACTAATGCTGAATATCTGTTTCAGATTTTGAAATCTTTTTGTAACAGTAAATTATAATGATTTTTTTAAATACTGAGAAAAAAAAACTTAATTTTTACCAATGGTTAATCATCAAATTTTTCACTGTTTGAGATTACTGTTTCAATGATTCGATATGATTTTGCACAATTTCGGGTTTTCCGGAATTGTGATCCTAATGGATAAATGGATACCGAGAGGATGCATTTTTTTAGTACATTACGACTATGAAAAAGATACATGAAAAAAAATGTTTTTTTTTTTGAACTACCAGTCAACGAGTTCTAGGTAGAAATTAATTTTTAAAAAAGCGACAGATCTCTGGAGGAAACTATTGTCACTATAAATACAATTTCTCTGGAGATATTTTTAAAAAGAGACGTAGACAAGTAAACAAAGCGACCACGTGTGCGTTGCGTCTTGGCAAACAGTCAGCCAACGATTACAG
Organism: Caenorhabditis sp. 38 MB-2015; assembly: GCA_900536415.3. NCBI lineage: Eukaryota > Metazoa > Nematoda > Chromadorea > Rhabditida > Rhabditidae > Caenorhabditis > Caenorhabditis quiockensis. The sequence continues at coordinate 5,142 of LR548983.1, read as the reverse complement.
AAAAACCGCGACGCAACCGCGCTCGAAAGAAATGTTTCATTTCAAATTTTATTTTTTGCGGGATGAATTCATTTTTTACAGTGACACTAACTCTGATAAATATTTTAATGATGATAATAACAAACAGCTTAATTGTTTTCTAATATGACTCTGTTGAAACAGTAACAAAACTCTTATGAAAATATCAAGAATTGGCTCTATAACTCATAAATGACAATTGACATTTCAGATATTTAGGTATGTAAAAATTTTATCATTTGAGCATTAACTCACATTTTGCGTGTCAAAATATATTAGCCATTAGAAACAGTGAAAATTCTCAAATTTTTATGGATTCAAAGAATTTTCTAACTTTCTGATTATCTACAGTTTTTTTTTCAACTTTCTTTCAATGGAGAGCAGGGTAATCCATTTAATCCGAAAAACGCATATCTAAAGAACCACGTAAAATTCGCCAATAAAACTTGGCAAATGGGTTCAGGACACTACCGGTACCCCAGAAAAAAATTATGGGACCCCCCGAGTTCGGGAGTCACCCCCTATGCCCTAAGGTGTTAATGTAAGGGGGACCCTACTAATAAAATGACCCAAAACTCATATCTAAAGAACCACGTAAAATTCGCCAATAAAACTTGGCAAATTGGTTAAGGACACTACCGGTACCCCAGAAAAAAATTATGGGACCCCCCGAGTTCGGGAGTCACCCCCTATGCCCTAAGGTGTTAATGTAAGGGGGGACCCTACTAATCAGAAAAAGTGGAAATACATAACAGTTTTGAAACAGTAATTTCTGGTCCGTTTCTTCAACCCGTGAAGAAAAGATAATTTTTTCACTGTGATTTGTTGTGTAAGACCAGAATTAAACTTGGAAAAATTTATGAACTCTGATAATCTCTTTATTGTTTAACCAAAAAAAAATTGTTTGGTTTTACACAAATAATAAAATTAACCAGAAATGTGACGGTATTCTTGATGATCTTGTTTGACATGGGAACTCAATTTCTCGTTGTCAATTGAGATCTGTCTTGATTCTTCTTGGCCTCCTTTTGTTCTCTTTGTTTCATAGTATGTCTGTCTTTCACTCGACGATTTTGAAACCAAACTTTGATCTGAAAATGAATATTATTGCGAAACGTTTCTTTAGGTACTATGAAAAATATGCTCACCTGTCTCGGAGTGAGCTTCAATATAGGAGCCAAACGTTTTCGCTCATCCAACGCGATGGTGTCCGATTGCTCGTACCGTTCTTCCAGGATGTTTAACTGATATGGTGTGAATGGCACACGCCTTTTTCTACATGTTCCTTCTGTTTCAACATTTTCATAAGGTTGAGAGATTGATTGAGTCTGTGGGTCGGGATATTTGGGTAAGTGGTAGACATCTTGTTGAGAAAGGGCACCAGGTTGTGGGTTTGGATAACTAGGTGAGTAGGAGAGTTCTTGTTGAGGAAGTACAACAGGTTGCAAATAACAAACTCCAAATGGTTGATAATATCTGAAATTTAGCTCACAAATTATTTGAGTGAAGGAAATATCTTTCAGCTATTTTCAGAAACTCACGTTGGATATCCGTAATCGTACAATGGAACTTGACCATATTGTTGTTCTTGACCAGTCAACTGATATTGATCTACATGTTCCGAATAAATAGTTGATGGTGATAATGAATCTGACGATGGTGACAAAATTGAAGTCGAGTCGAGATCTTGAAGATTGTACATGTTAATCGAACAAGTTGTAGAATGAATGATTGACATGTATAAACAATCTCTCACTAGCCACGCCCCTTATAGTAATTCATACATCGGTGTAGAGAATGGGTGATATAGATTCCCATAGGATATCTGTTGGCAAGGCTCCGCGACGTTTCGCCACCGCGACGTTTCGACACCGGATGATTTTTTTGGAATAAATTGTTCAATATTTTATGCCAAAGGTTTTCGGGTATGACAAACATCATGGTGATATTCATTTTTAACCAAAAAAGAACTACACCCGAGTTTTCACCCATTTTTGGTCAAAAATTGACTGACCTCGATTTTGATGATACTTTCGGATTAAAGGTATTTGAACATCATGGTAATATTTATTTTACATCGAAAAAGAGCTGCACCCATATTTTAACCCATTTTAGATAACTGACTTCTTAATTTAAAAAAAACTAAACCAAACCGCGAAATTTGCATAGTCATTTTTTGACCTAAAATGGGTTAAAATATGGGTGCAGCTCTTTTTCGATGTAAAATAAATATTACCATAATGTTCGCCGTACTCAAATACCTTTAATCCGAAAGTATCATCAAAATCGAGGTCAGTCAATTTTTGACCAAAAATGGGTGAAAACTCGGGTGTAGTTCTTTTTTGGTTAAAAATGAATATCACCATGATGTTTGTCACACCCGAAAACCTCTGGCATAAAATATTGAACAATTTATTTCAAAAAATCATCCGGTGGCGAAATGTCGCGGTATCGAAACGTCTGGTGGCGAAACGTCGCGGAGCCGTTGGCAATTGGTAAGATAATGCGACATATTTTAAGTACCCTTCTGGTGAAGTTCTGAAAGACATGCCGTGACTATGTTTATGCAACTACAGTAATAAAAATTATTTCTACTTTTTTTGAGAACCATGTCGGGAATTTCAATAAAAAAGATTGCAAAGATCGAAAACATACTCTACTCTCAAAAAATGTAATGTTTCAATACAAAATTATTTCACCGATTCAACAAATAGTTACTCGATTTATACATTTTTTACGATTTGATTAAAAATTGCGAACATGAACATTGTTGATAGGAAAAAAATGACAGACTATTTTTGAACTTGAAAAAATTTCCTGTTTCTAGAGAAATATTTATATATCGATTGAGTTGATGATTGGTACTCATCTATGTACATTGGAAGAGAAAGTATAGCTTACATTGTTAGAATAATATTATACCGAACTCTTGGAACCTAATGGAATGATCATGAACAAAACAAAATTAATTTCTAATTTTTTCCAATAAAAAAATCAGAATTTTTTTAAAGCCACAATGTGAAAACAGATGCGTTGTCAAAAAATATTCACATTTAGTTTTATTTTTTCTATTTTTAGGTTCAATTTTTTTTTTGTTTCATGCAATTCGGGATTTTTGAATTTGAAAAGTAACCTATGCATACAAACAAGAAATATCAACAAAAAAAATTCAAAAAATTTGGTGAAGTTCTCTTTAGGTGAACCACAACCAAATTCGAATAATTTACTGTTTCAAAAATATTATGTCAAATCCAATTATAGCTGTCGATGTTCATAATCTATTGTAATGTCGAAAAAATTAGAGAGCGGCCTAGAATTTTTTGTTGGATGGGCGACTACTAAGAAAACCGTAATCTAATCGCTACAAGACTCAAGTCTAGCTCGAATCACCTGTTTCATTTAAAGACACGTCTGTCAGAGATGACACGTTGACAAACGTTTAATTTTCCAAAATTTACTGTCCTATTCTGGTTTTCTCGGCCATTTTGGTTTCTGTAATTATTTCAACCTCACAATATCGAAATTGAAGCTCAAGTGGGAATACTGGCTACTTTTTGTTTTCTATTTCTTTTCTTGGAAACATATGTCGACATGAAAAACATATTCGCGTTGCTATGACTGTTGGCAACAAAATGTGTCAATTTCGAAGTACACTTCGGCGAAACAGGTGCATGATTTCAAAGACATGCCGTCACTATGTTTACTTTGATCCAAAATAATGTTTGGGCCATCTTATATGGCATATACTGTACATCATCACTGACAAAAAAAAAATATGGTCCAGTTGGAAACCATCTTCAGTTCTGAAATATGTTTTTGTTTCAAGAGAAAAGTAACTCTGAGTTGTCTTCTATTACTACGCAAAGCGAAATTTCTAAAACGCTGCCATTGTTTTATTTTTTGGTTTAGTTACTTTTCGTTTGCAAATTTTCAAGTGATTTTTTTTTCCAATTTTCACCATGAAAACCAAAAGATGCGTATTTTTATTAATGAGTTTCTAATATGGGATCTTATTTATGGAACACTCTGTAATGAAAATCAGGCTTAAAGGGGGGGGGGGGGTAACACCAATTTTTGCGTGTAGTTTTTTTGATTTTAAACTAAAGAGTACCACCGACATAGTAAAACTACCAAGGGAATTTTTACCGGAAAATCTAGTATTCGAGAAAGATGGATTTAGAACTTTTTTTTGAACGTATGATTTCAAAGACATGCCGTCACTATGTTTACTTTGATCCAAAATAATTTTTAGACGATCCTAACTGCTATAGAATTATCAATATCTCACATCATCACTGACGAAAAAATATGGTCTATTCGGAAATCATCTTCAGTTCTGAAATATTTCACTTTTTCAAGAAAAAATGTTATTTAGTTTTCAAGAACACTTCTGATTGTTGAGAGTTCATAGGTGCTGTTACACAAATATATTCCATGACTAAAAAAAGCGAAAGTGCTATTGTTGCTCTAAAAAAAACTTTTCACCCCGCGAGAAAAATTAGAAAAATCTCTTTTTGGTGTATTCGAGTTGCGTCCCTTATGAAACCGTTGGTTGGCTGTTGGCCAAGTCGCGGCTCGCCCGCGGTTCTGTCTGTGTCTCTCAAATTGAATTTAAAAATTTTTTTCGCGGGTTGAAAAGTTTTTTATAAACACAATGAAACACTTTTGTTATTTATTTCTTGGTTCAGTATATTTTTTTCTCTTTTTTCGAAAACTTAAAACTGAAAAGAGTATTTCGTTTCTATATCCTGGTAATACGATTTCTGTAGCTTGTTTCAATTTTTATCATGAAAATCAAGAAATGTATATTTTTTAAATGATTTTCTCATATGGGATATTTTTTATAAAACAAAACAAAAAAAAAAAAAACTTCGGGAATAGTTCAATTTGTTGCCTATGTACTTTCTCGGCTTCAGAAAGTACTCATTGAAAAATTAAGGACAAGTTCAAATTATACAGAAGTTTTGAATGGTTTGATAACAAAAGTTAGATGTTTCACAAATTCATAAAACAAAAGGCTCCGCGACATTTCGACACCGCGACGTTTCGACACCGCGACATTTCGCCACCGCGACGTTTCGCCACCAGACGTTTCGACACCGCGACGTTTCGACACCGCGACAT